>JAOXNN020238183.1:0-10976 GCA_028571205.2 Hydropsyche betteni
ATTATTCTTCAAGACGGTTCGACTACTCAACCCACCATCTTAAAGGTAGGCATCTCGAGTTAATTTGTGAAATCGAGCTAATGCCTCTGGTGGAGTTGTCCATGGAGAGGGAAGGGAGCCTTAAAGTTGTTTTATGCCGTTTATTAAAATAACAACAATTCCTTTTCTTTTGTGCATCTCCCTCATAATATCAACACTGCACATGTTCGCAAGATACTATTATGCTGTGGTATTGAAAACTTATAAAAGGTAGATGTGCTCAAGGAAAGAGAGTGTTTCATTGGACTCAGTCGGTCATACTTTGACAGTACAACTTACTTTTGGCAAGTGAATACCTTTTCTATCCTTTATATTTAAATATTTAACTTAATGGAAGAAATAGTTTTTCTTAGATGTACTACATGGTGCTTCAAACGGGTTCTTGACTGGATGTGCTAACGTGGTTATGGCAAGGCGACTCAGCGGTGGGTAGATAAGTATTGATAAGTTAGTTTACCCACTTACAATATAGTACTTGACTATCCGTCCTTCGTATTAGTTAAAATTTAAGAATTAGTAGAGTTGGGGGAAAATGGATACAATACTGATCAAATACGAAAGATTGGTTGTAGAAAACGAGTAGCTTAAGAAAAAGTTGCTTGAGGCAAAGATGGAGAGGGTGGTTGTAGTCCTCTTTACCCCGGTTTGGCCCCTCGTTCCCCATGGTCCCCATGTTTCCCTCTTGTTGTCCATTCGGTCCCCCATATGGTCCTCCTAGTCCCTCTTTGGTCCCCTACAGAAATGGAATAAACGGTGCTTTCAAAATAAATCATTTTGACGTTATTTTAATAATATTATTTGAATTAAATTCCTTCTAGTGATTGTTATTATAATTAAATTCTTCCACTTAGTCTCAATATTTAGGCTACGATATTGTATCTCGAGATGAACTTACGACTAATTCTTGAAGAAGTATTGTTTGGTCTGTTTGAGACAAATCTATTTCGTTGCATCCTATTAACACAATTAGTTTGCTCTGAGTTTGACCTGACTGATTTTGTTTGATATTTCGATGTATTTTAAGCGTCAGTTGTAACTTGCACGTTTACTAAGTAGAAAAAATAAGACATCAGATTGCACCCATAAACCCTTTTAATGTTTCAAAATATTATTCTAAGTTTTTGTGTCAAAATGGAAGCAAATCGTTTATTTTTTGATTAAACTAAACTCGGCGACTCTTCTCAAATTTTCGATTTATAAAGAGCAATAGCGGAAGAAATCCCTAGTGAGTCTGCAGTTGCGACTGTACCTAGCTCTCTTGCCTTCATATAACTTGCTAGTTTCTGCTGAAGCAAATACCGAGATTTGGATGACCTCAACCAAAGCCTCCCAGCACCACTGCCAAAATTAAGAGACCTGATTAACGACGGGCAATTCATGATACAACCAAGTTTTAAATTTAAGAAAAAGTCCCGGTGGAGGGAGATATGCCTTGGTTAAATACCGTTGACCCCATACTCCCAGTACATGCTCCAGGAATGGCCTAGATGCCGGTTAGTCCGTCAAACTACGAGTTAGCCTCACCAAGGCATATATACATACATACTATTTTAAATGTAATTAAAAACAACAGAGCTATTGGACAAAGGAAAGCACACTGTGGAGGCTCTTATGCTCGTCAGTAAGGAGCAGCTTCATAGGGAATTCCATGTTGAAATACACTTATTCAGATCCTTGACTCATTGAGCCACACAAAGGAGAACGAAGATAGGCTGTACAAGCCTTCCAAACAGGAACAGCCTCTCAACCGCTACTCTAACATCCTTCCCTGTACAGTTAGCATTATGAAGATGAGGACAACAAAATCGTAACATCAAATGGGGACTATGTTAATGGAAGCTTTATGAGTCTGATATCCGGAAGCTAAGGGAAACTGATCGCTTGCCAAGCTCCTGTCAAACCTTTCAAGAATGTATGGCAAGCTTTTCTATAAAACGACATAAGTCTGATTATTATGTTGTGCGCTTTCAAAGACAACCGAGGGGTAGCCGGATAGATTATACAGAAACAAGCTGACAAGTATTGGCCAGATGAAGGATAGAAACTCGTATAAGGAGACATCACTGTGGAACTCCTTAGCTATAATTAGGAGTCCAACTTAGAAGTTCGGGTGTTTAGAGTATCCTCACCTACTAAAAAACTCTAAATGAAGCACATACATGTAAAGAAGCTATTATTTAGTGGCACGGTTGGCCTGACTTCGGGGTTCCCAACTTATCGAAATTTTAATCAATAAAAAACCTATCGGAAACGATGATCGAAGGTATAGAGAACCATCTTGGGGTGGTTTTACACTGTAGTGCGGGAGTAGGAAGAACAGGAACCCTCTTGGCAATAGTAGACGGCATGAGACAGCTAAAGAAGGGAGCCAAGTAAGTTAATGTAATGGGGATTGTGTACAATCTGAGAAACTGTCGATTCGGGTGTGTTCAGACAGTGGAACAGTACCAGTTTATTTATGAGTTTCTGAGGTAGGCTGTTCGAAAGTCATTGAAAACATAATGATTTTATGAAATAAATGTTTATGTCATTAGCAATACTTAGTATTCAATAATTGTTGAGTTCGGCCATATTAGGTTATTTGTGCATGGTGTTAATATTCCTGTCATTTAAACTTCGATTTCTATTCTACAGCGATGAAAACAACTGTACTTATGCTTGTTCTCATGGCTACTGCTTTCTCTCAGGAGCGGTTGGCCACTCTGAGTAACGGCCACCCTCGGGCCTTCATCATTTGGACCTTTGACAATACTTCCCAGCAATATACCAAGGACTTTGAGGTGTTGTTACCTATTAATCGGACTCTCTTGACTTCTGTTGTTCTTTTCGACGTAAATAAGGTCCTTGTGGGCACTTCTGAAGGGAGAATCCACATCTGGCGTAATGGAACATTCGTAGAAGGCGGAATAGGAGGAACAGGACTTCCAGTTGAATACCTAGATATCACAGGAAGTATTGTTACAGCTACCAGTGGAAGTGCCGTGGGTCGGTGGACGATAGACTCTCAAGGCAAGACAGAGTATGTAGATATGTTCTACACCGGATCACAACTAGGTTGTTAGAAGTGGCAGCAATAGTATGGAGTTAAGGCAACTTTGGAGGATGGTAAGTGCCAGATAGACTGCAGTTCAATTAATGGCACCCTTGGTGTAAAAGAAGGAGGTTGCATCTGCTAGTTGGGCTTCATCTGGACTGGAAACCAGTGTAAGTAGGTATCCAAGAACAACTGCCAAGCATACAAGTCAACTACAGGTTCAGATGGAAATGGAGGATGCACATGCAGGCAAGATCTTTCATGGAAAAACAACCAGTGCGAGGTTGAATGCACTTCTGATGATATAACTTTACTGCCAAGGTGTGTATCCATGCGAGTAGCTTCGTGCTCTCCGACATCGAACGACCCTGCTTGCTACTGCATCAACGGTACCTGTCCTCGAAATTGTGCTCACGTACCCAATTCTAATGGAACCAACGCTTCTCCCACTAGCTGTAACTGTATGTCGGGTTTTCAGTGGGCCGGTGATGCTTGTACGCAAATCCCACCTTCATCCAGTCCAAACAACCTTGGACTGATTCTGGGAGTCTCTCTTGGAGTAGGAGTTCCAGTTCTTGTGGCTTTGCTGGTAGGTGCTGGCTTCGGAATAAGGGCTTTAAGAAAGCGCAGTATTAATAGGCAGCTCGATCAACTTCAGTTACAGATGCAACAGGCTGAGTAGTTGAATACAGCGGCCGAACTGGGACAGGTGGTGATATAACCCGGAAGTGGCCAGGTCATAAGGTCTTTCAAGAGCTTCGGAAACTCCACAAACCCTACTCTGCCTCCTCCCGCTTCCATGCGATACTACAGTTCTATCGCTCTTGGCTCTGCATTACACTTTAACCACTTGGCATCCACTAACCAGCTCAACAACCAGGGTACTTCAGTAAATTTACAACCGATAGGCACATCCACTCAGTTCAACCAACCTAGCGCAAGACAGATCCCAACCCAGCAGAATCTCTGAGTGATTATATACTGACTCTAGCTACTGCGATTAGTGTAGATTTGTTTTATTGACATCACCTATAGATTGTTATGCTGCCCACTCTGTCTCGAGGGATAAGTTTGAGGTCACTGCCATACTTCATGAAGACGTTACCGGCTGGTTGCTCCGGAGTGATGCCCACGTCATCCATCGACAGAATAGCACTGGTATTTGGGTCCACTTTGAACTCCTCGCATGCATATTTGATTACAGCCGTAAAGGGAGCTTCCTGTGGGACTGAGAGCGTTTTAAAAGGGAGATCTGCCTCAGAGGAGAGAATAATTTTGAAGGTAACTTTAGTTCCTTTCATGAAGAAAGACTATAATAAATAATAGATGAAACCATTCACGGTTGGAATACGCAGTCGATACGGAGAGCAGTTTAAAGTTTCACTTGACTACTCTCCCCCAAAGTAAATATTTTCCAGATACTAAAGCACCCTAATGAAGCTCAGATTAGGTACTATTGGTAAATTACCTTTCAATAGAAGTGTAAAATTCCCGACGAAACCTAGCTGCAGTTACGGCGATAGGTTAAACTTAAAGATGATAAGACCTAAATCAATGTCTATTGCCCGTAATTCAATATCACAAACTAGATAAGACACTTAAAAGAAGCAAAGAACCTCAATAATTAATTTATTTCCAACCCGCACTCCCAGTTTGTAAGATCAGTCAGTGACGATGCCTGTGAGTCCAATTAGAGTTTTTACATCTGCTCAAAAATCGAGGAAAGCAAGCATATCAGAGTTAAAAATTAAACATGGTTAGGCTAGAGCTTCTAAGCTCTCTTACAGTCGAATGTTAAGTACTGGCTATATTCTCCGAAAAGTGGACATCATGCGGTGACAGCAGAGCATATGGTTTTCTATCTTTATGTTTAACGAATTGGCAATAATGCGTAATTGGGGAGTAGAGTTTATTCATTTGATGGTTCATCTAGGTTTATTATAAAATGTATATCGATCCCAATTAGTTGTTCAACCGAGTCGGACTAACAGACTCTCCTCAACGAAATTTATCAGAACATCAGCGTCCCATACTCACTACCATCGAGATTGATGTAGGGGAGTCAGAGCTCCAGCATTTGCATATTAGGTAGCGTACTTTTAATAACCAGGTAGTTCGATGATCCATATCTGATTGCAGTGGAGTTCTGTAACCGACATGGCCTCAACCAACGGGCAGCTGAGATCATTGAGGCTAACATAGAGCAAGCGTTAAACAAGCATAAGAAGTCGCACTTCACAGAGTTCTCGGAGGCAGCAGATACCCAAAAATCATAGTCTCATATGCATTCACATTCGAAGCCGACTGCAACTACCTCACAGCAGAAGCCACATAACAACGTTCAAGCACAAGCACAACCTAAAAAAATCGAAAACCCAGGGAAAATGCTTTATGAGCGGGGCCTCAAAAACATTCGGCAGGCTGAAGAGCTTCGGAGGCAAAAGTTGATTGAGCGGGAGAATGAGCTGGGCAGAGAGCTCACTTTTCAGCCACAGATAAACACAGTCAGTGAGAAGATCATAGAGATGAGGAGGGAGGTTGGTGGAAATAGAGACAAGAGGTGTCGTTCTCCAGGTGTAGACAAGGCTATAGAGTAGCTGCAGTCCTGCACTTTCAAACCACAGATCAATAAAATGTAGCAATTGACTTATTTAGCAGCGAAGTAATTGTACAAAGCAAATACTCCAACGCCTAGCGTGAAGAAGACAGGATCTACCAACTATACTATGATTCTGTGCGACAGGCATAAAAGAGAAGGCAGCAGCAGTAAAAGGAGAGTAAAGAACTAACATACAAACCTAAACTTAATCACAGATCCACTAGCCAGATAAAAGAGAGCTTTATGCAAAGACTGGAAGCCACTATAAATAAGAAGCGTAACGAGGAGCGCAAGGTGGAGAGCAGCAAGGAACGGGAGTACAGTTTCCAACCGAAAACCGGCAGACCACCAAAAGTCGATAGAAACAAAGAGAACCTGCCTATTGGCGAGTATTTGATTTAAAAGGGTAGGCCGCGTATCCCAGCTGAAAGCAGGAGTACCTCAGCACATCGAACCGAATCTTCTACTATGATTAGCAGACACTCAGAAAACATCTACGCTAGTATGGTTGAAGATAGAATAGCTTAATTATTCACAGAGCTCGATGGGGATGGTGATGGCATATTATCGGCCAATTCAGTGACCATATAGACTCTTAGTGCCAACACTTTACTATTTCTCCAGCCTCTCTTCAAAGAAATGGAAGAGAAGGATGCCAGATTAGACTAGATTTTGTTCAATAGGGCAATGATCAAGCTAATATAGGATGCTGACTCCTGCGCTAGAGGCAAGTTTTTGGCAGAGAAGTGGCAGAAGGTGCATAACCACCACTACTCGTTCGCTCCGGAGCTCAATGGGAAGTCTAAGAAGATATTACTAGAGAAAGGTTACAGCAAAAGTAGTCTGTACGAGGATGGCATACGATCTAAACACGTAAAGGGCATTATATTTAGAGATTGGCAGCTAAAATGCAGGACTAAAAGGCAAAGAAATAGTAGAAGGAGCTCGAAGAGTGCTCCTTTCGTCCTTCTCTCAATGTTACCTCACAAATCTACATAAAAAAAGCCATGCAGGCCAGAAAAGACAGGCCAACAGTCTCTTGACTTATCTAAATTATATTAATTCGAGTTAATTATTGTCATAGTTTGGGAAAGATGCCTCCTCGTCCTTCTTTGTTATGTTTGAATCTAGAGGCTCCCTCTGCTGTCTAACCTTTAACCAGGCTCTCGACTCCTATTCTAAATTCGTTAAATAAATCTCTTTAAAGAGTGGGGAACGTTGCCTACAATAAACTTCTTCTATCCCCTAACATCGCTGTCTTTGGATGAACAATAATTGATTTAGCAAGCTCAACAGCTGTGTCAAATACTTTCTGTTTTGGAGTTAAACGATTGACTAGTCCCCATTCGTAAGCTTATTTTCCTGTCACTGCCCTGCCAGTCAGTATCATATCTCGAGCTCGATTCAGACCGATACTTTTAACCAGTCGAATAGTCCCGCCATCTATTAATGGCACTCCAAATCTCCGGCAAAATACTCCAAAGACGGCATCAGGATGACTTACTATCATATCGCACCAGCAGGCTAGTTAAAGACCTCCCGCAACTGCATATCCTTACACTGCTGCAATCACAGGCTTCGAAAGTGTCATCCTGGAAGGTCCCATCGGTCCCATTCCTGACTGATTGGTATTCCACCCTTGAAGTGTTGTTGGCTGACCTTTAGCTGCTTCCTACAGATCGAATCCAGCGCAGAATGTTTAGCCGTTGTGAAATATTGCGATTTCGCATGTAGATGCTTAGAACTATTTGAATGCCTTAACGAGTGCAGTTGCAGTTGGAGTGTTAACGCAGTTTCTAACTTGCGGCCGATTGATTTTTACAACGAATATTCGACCACCTTATATCTTTTGAGTCAGTACTAATGGTTATATCATAAATTTGATTATAGATATCAAATATATTTTTGATATTATAGATTCCTTCATTGATCCTTCACTCGCATTAGTTACTTGCATTTACCGAATATTCCAAAGTACATAAAGCCTCCAACAGTCAGAATAGAACATCTAACTGTAGCTCCCCGGAAGAATCCTGTTGATCCTCTTTCCTAGTAGATTGTTCTGACCACTTCATGGACTGTAGGAGTGTATTTCGAATCGATCTTCATGGTCTGGTGCCTTGTTTTTATTACGTCGAAAGGGCAGGTAAGAAAACCAGCGATTATTGCAGATAATGTTCCAGCTGAAGCACAAACAAGTGCAGTTTATTTTTATTTTTTTATTCGTTTCCCTATAACTGGCTTCAAATATTCATAAAGAGGCATCTGGGTAACTGCAAACATTATGTCTCTCAGCAGAGTGGGTGTGTAACCGATGTAGAATCCTTTCATTCCTTTGTATTTGTAGATGTTTATAAATGCAGACATACATGTAGGTTATCTGCCAGCCTGCATTTGCTGTTTTATCACTTCCAGTGGGTTCTTCATCGCATTGGAAACTAACTATCCTGCGGCAGACGCTAGAATGTCGGTTGCATAGTGTTTGGAAAGACTATCTCGGATCAATCCGTAGACGTAGAAGAACACAAAAGAGTATGGAAAAGATATTGCGAACTGCATGGAGAACCCTCTGAACTTGCTGATGTTTCTGGCTGTTTTGGTAAGGTCCTACTTGATGGAAGACCCCATGATCCTGGTTTTGATGGTTTCCAATGGATAATACACAGTATCTCCAGCAAGGCCAGCAATTCCACCTGCTGCACTGTAGAGGAATAGATTGTGGTGGTAGTTTGGAGAGTAGGAAACTGTCCTTTTTGTCCCTACCCCCATAGCTGCTATGGACTCACTCATAATAAAGTGCTACCAATAGAACTAATTATTCCTTCGATAATTAGTAGCACATAATAAGTGTTAGTAATCAATATTTAAGTAATAACTATGAAATTAGAGAAGTAGTGTTCCTTATGCTTGAATATATCGTTGATTGTAAATATTTATGCCCTCCAGTTGGTTGCGATTCCTTACTGATCTCTGCTGGTTGTTTAGTACGATTGTAATTAAATAACTTTTCTTTTTTATATTCCTGTCCATAAAATAAGGCCAAACTTACTACAGTAAATTTTACTTTCAATAAGATTGTCAGCACAAAAGATTTCTCTGGCGTAGTGGAGGTTTGAATATTTCGTTGTAGTTGATTTTAGGTAGAATTTTCCAAATTAAGAGTGTATAACAGCCGGGTGACTGAAATACATTATTATATGAGTAATCCTTGGAAAAGCCTTGCAGTTTAAAAGAGGTTAGAGCAGAAGAAGTCTCCCAAAAGCTCATCTTTTAAATTTATTTATCTTACCAACTCCAAAGCGCTGTTCAGTTATTTGAACCCATCCATAATGTTGCCTCTTTATTTTAAATGTATTGATATTTAGGTAGTTCCAGCGTCCAAGCCATTTACACGATTATCTGGACTGCTTCTATTGATACCTCGTGAACTCAGCCTTCATATTGATGCAGTTGCCTAGCAGTGCCAGCAGAGTCTTTCTATTGATTGCTTATTACAGGCATTAGTTGGGAAACCTGGTAAGTGATTTACATAACTCGGACTCTAGATTTAATAGGAGTCGCCAATAACTTAATGAACATTGAAATTTCAGGTGGTAAGATAGTTGATTGTTGGTGGTTAATAGTGTTGCATTTGCCCTGCTTTGAGCATGTTGACGGGTGTCGATTTGGCCGATGTATTAAATTTATTTCAAACTCGCCAAAGGAGAGATAGAAGGGAATCCTGTATGTAATGAAGGTATTTGAGTTTACTCTGCTTCTCAACATCACGGTAAACAGCATTGACTGCCTCTAATTCAATAGACGAGTGCACGCTGCTAAAAGATCGCAATGGCAAGATAGTTCGATAGATCAATCGAGAGATAAAATCTAAAAAAGAAAGGAGTAAAGTGAAGACTCTGTTGAAATAGAGTTGGCCCTAATTTCCTCATCAGTTACAAATTGAAATAATTAGCAACCAGTTGCACATTTGTCGATCATTTCGACTCGAATCTTACCTTGTAGTTAGAGAATGCGCTTGAAAATACATCCAGCGCCCACTACAATAAGTGCTGAGATAATAGACCCCACTTATTATTCTGTTGGTATGATTCAAAGAGATTTTAAATCCGTAATGTCCGAATACCGATTGTGTTTTTTGATGATGTATTGTGAAGTATGGTTGCTTCGGTAGCTTGTGGCTGAGCTTCAGCATGATTAATTATTTTCCTGTGGCTACTCCAATAGAGTTTAGAGGAAGCTGAGACATTTTATTTTGGGCTATCTTCTTTCAAAATCTTTGGTTAGCAGTATACTCTGATTATAGATGGAGCCCTGCTCTTTGATTTGGCGTCTATGGCTAGAGTTAGCAATTTGTGTTTTGAACTTGATTCGTGTTAAGTTTGTAGATAACACTCAATATTAAGAAAAACACCCAATTTCTTTGATTTAACTGGATGGAGAGATAACTGGCATCTTGTGCCTGGAGTTGTTGATTTGATTGATCAAATTCTCATAAAGCGATGATATTCGATGAGATTCCACAAAAAAATATGCAAGATCACTAGCTAACGACCTCTTTGCAGCAAACCACGATAGAAGCTAAAGCAGAATAGCCCACTTTTCACAAAAATCAAATAAAATTTAAATGCAAGTCGGAAAGATTCAACTATAAAAGGCACTGAGGCAAGATTTTGCATGAGTTCCTGTTGGTTATCGGAAGTCCTTGAGGAAATTTTAATTTACTTTGGAATGATCTGTATTTTATTCATATGTTGGTTCTCCTAAGCCACATCATATTCAAATCTCAACAATAAAGCTCGACATCAAAAAAGTTTCTTTTACAGACTCTCTTGAACTGTTTTATCCCTTCAATATTCGACGAAATCTGTCAAGGAGGAGCTCACGTAAGATGAGTTAAGGTACTTTTAAGAATAGGAATCACACTTTAATTCAAAAGTTGAAAACCTTGAACGGTTGCTACTGAGAGAAAAATCTAGTTGGCCGAAGATTTCATATATCAGATCTTTATGAATATCACAGATCCAAATCCCAGAGTCTGGTCGTCAGCAGCTTCAGCATTTCCCTTCGAATGCTCAGATGGAGAGGTTTGGACTTCAATGACATCTTTGTCGAGGTCATAATGGAGTTGACAATTAGGAGCTTCAAAAAGATGTAAGAAAGCATTCTGATGATCTTGAGGTAGTCGGCCTCTTGTTCACTTGCAGGATGTTTGTGCCAGAGCTCGGAAAGCTTATGGAAGTTGAAATAGCCATAGAATTGGGATTTAATTTATTTAGCATAGGCATAGAAATTGTTGATCTATTG
>JAOXNN020238201.1:0-10973 GCA_028571205.2 Hydropsyche betteni
TTGCATTTGTTGTCGAACACCACGAACCCGTCCCTCCGTTTTACTCCGGTTGTGCTGATTTTAATTAGTATTCTGTAAATGATGTAGATGGCTGAGCCGATAGCAAACAGATTCAGCGACTATATTGAAATAGGATTCCCCTCAGGTTCTGAGTGTGGCTATGTACGAGCTCAAAACGATTAGGCAAAGGAATTGCGAATCTACTACGCAAATAAAAGCCAAACATTAGCCGACTTAAAGACTAACTATATTTAAGTGTACGGGGAAGACAAATCCGATGAGGTGTTTACAGTCCTCCAGAAGATCCATACGAGTGCAAAGGTCGACGCTGATTTAAATGTGATGCCCGATGACAACACTAGAATCGAGGATTTTCTGGCCGATGTCGAGAATAAGCCAATCCTGATTACCAGTCTATCTCCCTCGAAAAGAGTTGGCTTGTTAAGCCAGAACTAATAAAAATAGGAGTCCAATTAATACAGGCGTGCCAAGACAATTTTTGACCTCTGCAGGAATATGAAGGACATTCCTCGTCTGGATATGCACGAAGTTTCCTAACTCTACGAGCTCCTGAATAGATTGTTCTCAAACTAAATGGTTGACTGGCGAGAGCATGTATTTATGATGCTACACCAACTTCAACAGTCTGCCTAGCAATTCAGAAACCTAGCATTAGTCTCACCTCCCTCCATCATATCCAGATCAGCAGAGCTATCGATGCTCCGAATGGAAATAGAAGATCACAAATTAGTAATTCACACTCGAAAGATTTTTGGTATATTCCCACATGAGTAGCACACAATGCACAAGTGTTCTTAGATGCTAGCCGAAGTAAATCATCGGTTTAGCAATCTTCACTAGAGCTTGCCCTCGGTTGAGAAGGCACAAATGCCTATCAAGTAATTGCTGGAGGTCATAAGCACCGGGAAGGAGTCTTTTGAATTCTGCAGTAAAACTCGTCTGCTCATGTAATACTTCAGCAGGTTGATGGGAGATGTGGGCTCAGTAATTTAGCAAACTGCTCAAATACTAAGCAAGCATTAGGGATAATACAGACTTCTTACAGCAGCTGAGCCAGTCGAACCCATTTAACTCCTCAGCAACCTGATAATGATTTACAAGCAAATACAAGTACAAACTGAGGGTTTGGTGGAGCTTAAGGATGTGTGTTATATTGGCCTTATTAAACTGAATTAAAACATAAACAGCTACCGTCAGTAAATCGATCACTTCAAAGGCAAGGTCATAGAAATTTTATCCTCGCAAGGTCTCGGCATTCCCTAGTCGCTAGTCAAATAATAACTTCCAGCTATTCTCTAGCTGACGATCAAAACATTCGAAACAGAAAACGTCTCAATCAGTATTTCTCCTCACGACACCGTCGAAAACCTCAAGTCAGAGATATTCAGACGAATGCGGATCCCAATAGAATGCCAACTGCTAGTCTATAAGTGCAAATACCTGGATAGCACCAACAAACTAAACGACTGTAACCTGAAGAATGGATCCGTAATAACGGTATTGAGGAGATCACTGTACGGATGCTTCAGTGGTGCAACTAAAGTTCGGCTGCTTGGGGAAGACAAAAGAATACAGGACTTAAAACGAGGGCACAAAATATTTTCCTACAATATTTAATCGAAACAACTCGAAGTCGACTAAATCGAAGATGTGATAAGAGGCAGAGTCTCTTAGCTCATTTAGATCTCGCTCTAAGGGGAAGAACCAATACTCTGCACTCCCAACCACCAGTTCATAAATAGCAAAGGCCAAATTAAATCCTATTGGTCAGATAGGCCATAAGATAAGCTAAATATAGGAGAGCAACTCCTGGGGGCCTAGAGAATAATTAAAGTCACTGCAATATCACCCATACATAAGGCCTAAAAATAAGCCATCTATCAACTGAGAGTCAAGAAGAATAATAACTTCATAGTCAGCGGAGTCGTAGTCTGTGGGTTGAAGACCAAAATTATTACTCCAGCAGGCGAGTCGATCTATGTAGATTCTAGGAAAAGCACCACAGTCAGCCAACTCAAAAAAGAGCTATCAAAAAAATACCCAGCCTCCTAGTTTTCGCTGTTTTTTGGATGCACAGAACTAGCCGGCTAGCACTCTCTAGCCGACTATCAGATTACTTATGGGCCAATCATCATGGAGGCCAAAGAGTCCAATGACTTATCTAAAGCCAATGCAAAGATAGTAAGAATTCGGCTCACTTAAAGCTAGGAGCTTAATTTCGAATATTCAAACATCAAAAACACGCCTGCCATATAAATAATAAAAGGCCGTTACCCTTCGATCGGATAATTTTGTTTCCTCATTCTCGGGAAAAACATCCTCCATTCCTTCAACACCTTCAATAAATACGAAGCTTTGTTCATCAAACCAGTCACTTATTTAGTCTTAGCCAACGTCGAAAAATTCTCCTACTACTCCTTATTGGGCTCAAAGTCTGGACTACTCTTGGACTACTCTTCCCTTGGGTTGAACCTCAACCAAACTCAGTTACTCAATACAGTGACTAGTGAGGCAGAGACCAAAAACTACTGTTTGAGTAAAAGCTTACCCCCTGACTATTTCCGTCCAGTAACACTCTATACAATGGAGACAAAGGTTTACAGAGATATGAATCAGTTGTATAGAACTGCGACTCCATAAAGATTTATGCGGAATGACAAGTATATGCAGTTCGGATAGGAACTTCTTAATTCTACGGTCCATTTGCCCGGCTAAATTGGATAGGTGTTTCGAGGGGTAAGAGACTTTAAATTTTCTCAACTCAAGTTAAAACCAGGAGAAACAATTTGCTGGAGAAATTTCTCATCAACAAGTACATCAAAGAGTATCGCTTAACGTTTTGTTGACTCAAAAGGCACTATGTTCAGTATTAAATGCATTAATGGAAAACAGATTAAAACCTTTTCAGCAAATAGTAGTTAAAATGAAGTACTGCTCCCCCCGTTTACCCATTTTATGATCGACTACATAGTTCCGTCCTCAACCAACTATGACTTTGTGGGTCTCACCTAACTACCCCTTCCATAGTCCCCGTACTCAGAGATTTTGCTTTGGATCGATGATGTTCCCAAAGGTAATCAGCCTTTGAAAGCGCAGATTTAAAAGATGATGCCGAATCTTAACGTGATTCAGCTCTTCAGTACTGAATCTGCGAGATGCTGGATTCGAGAGTTCGGATGGATATTGCGCTGGACAGGAGCTAAATTAAGAGTGATGTCGGACATGGTACGATACGAACTGAAGTTAAGCCAGACTGTTGAAACGAACTATGAAGCAGGAGTCGATCTTCTTGAGCTATTAGCGGAGTAAGGTTACAGCTTAGATTATCTCATCTATTGTTCAGATAATGTTGCAGCCCAGAAGAACATTGTTCGACGGAAAATTAATTAGTCGAATCTGCGATATTCAATAACTTCAGCACCTGATGAAGTTGTAAAATATGCCCAGAAAATGATTGACTCGATAAATCATAATACTTGAATAACTGAGCAAGAAATAGTTTATCATAGAAGCCAGCTAGACTTGATTTACGGCCTAGCCACCATTTAAAACCCAAATAATTGTTAGGTAACGTATTTGTAGCATTCAACTGCATTAATTACATCGATATGCTAGAACATTATCATAACCTTATTATCACTCGATCCCGAGCAACTTACTTACCCAAGAGTTCTAACTCCGAGATCGGCTTTGCAGCATTTAGCGTTAGCTCTCCAAACTTACACTTCTGTTGTTGTACACTCCGTAAGACTCGGTATGCACCTCAACTAAAATACACGCCGACTAAATAAATCGGATCTTCTTATCCAGCAGTCTGACACAGCGGAGACCTTGCCGCATAGTGCGCACTGGGACAGCGTTGCCTCCAATATGAGGAATTTCGAATATGATGAAGGCAAAGTAGGGCTGAGTGATGTAAAACTGGTATTCCAAGCATTACTGAAATAGGTGGCTGGCTCCTGTGACTCTGGGAGTCACTTAGAGCATTTTACCCTCGTGGTTTTTTGGGTGCATGTCGGCTACACTTCCGAAAAATCCCATTTTTATGCTATAATCCAACTGCTTGTTGGTTTCCAAGTTTCTGATGTTGTGTGTGCTGACTATTCTGATGCTTAAGAGTGTAGGCTGAGCCCTCACAAGCCCTGTGCCTTCTCTCAATTCTTTGGGTTTAAGCACAAATCCACAGAAGTTCTACGAAAAATGCGCATGCTGCACAAACCGAAAGGTCTCAAAAGCCTGCGTATTTAGCGATACGAACTGCGCTCCGACCTACAAAGCAGCTAGATGAGAGTATTGTTACGGATTGGGTTGAAGTTCGAACTCGAGAACTGTAGGCCGAAGGGGTAGGCTCTAAGCCACCCATCTGCTGAGTACTTAATCAGTTTGCTGACGTCTTTACGGGAGAGTTTGACCAAAGACTTCCAGTCAACCGTCAGACACTAGCAGAACTTGGGTTCAATGCTTTTAGAGTTCCCAGAATACATACTGGTTATTCTATTCATGCACTGGCTCGGATTCTGCATTACCCACTGTCGAATTATGTTGAAATCAATCTGGTTCTGAAAGAGGCTGGACATCTTGCCCTAGACGACATCTCGAGGGCAGACATGCTGGTGGTTGCCTAGAGACCCAGGCAAGGCGACCAGGAAGTTATCAGTATGTCGATGCCATCTTACAGACCTGGTCTAGATAGTCTATGCTAAATGCATCTATTACCCTTTGGACAATGTCCTTCAACGACATGGCGACAGTAATAGGGCTATTCTTCGGACTCACCTTTTCGTAAGTCTTAACCATGATTTTGTTCCGCAGCTAGATAGCAGTTGGGAAGTTGACGAACTTCTCCTCGATAAAGAGTATTTTATTTCCGAAGTAGTACATCAGAATTTTCACCATCTGCTCGATGCGCTTGGGTGCCAAATGCACTTCGATCGACAGCACTATTGGCAGGTGGTTCGGGTGTCTACTGGAGTATTTGGCTAGGGCTCGAATCAGTTATTCGAAATTGATTTCTCCACACAAAGTCCACCCATGGGTTACTTTTATCTATTTCCCGTTGTTATGAACGTCAATCTAGACACACCGAACACCAATGTCTAAGTCTTTGATGTATCTTGCTATTGACGCTTGTGAAGTTAGCTGGTTTCCGACAAGGTAGGTGTTGTGTGAGCTGTAGCAATAGTATTGGTTGAGAGGTAATGCCATGTCGTGGTGGATTTTACGGCGTTGGGGGTCATGAATAGAATTGGCTGTAGCATAAATAAACCTTCCGAAGGCGTAGGGAGTTATGCCTTGTTTCAGGTCATACTCGAATTTGACCTCGTCTACTAATAGCCTTGCCTCAGTGGCTTACATTTTTTGAGTACTAACTAAAAAGGTATGGAACTATTGGTCAGTCATAACTGGAATCATACAGTAGAGGTCTGGGCGATCAGGAATGTACAAGAGCTGATGGCTAGCGAAGCGATTGAACAGGTAGTAAATGTCTTAGTTAATGTAAGACCACCGCAAGAACTCTTTGAACTCCGCGTAGCTTATGCAGTTTAAATAAGCAGGTTCCTACTTTTGAATCATCCTCAGCACATACATGTTTTTGGAATGGTTTGGAAACCCACAGTCGGATACTACTCGGTTGAAAACATTCAGACAGACAGTGTTGTTTTGAGAGCAGACCCTCATAAACTGTCTTATGGGTTAGTTGAACTCTGAATCATAGGGTTCTAAACTATTTTGATACTTCTTCAGTAGTCTTGCACCTTTCATAAAGGCTGTTTTGTCTGCATAGCGGTTAAAGACAATCACACAGTTCTCATTGCCTTCCCTTACAAACGTATCTGAAGTTAAGAGCTGGGTTACAAATAAGGCGCTCCAATTAAGGGACCTAAGCCTCGGCCCTATCGCTGAACTCAGCCATCGAAGTATTTCGGATATCAAATAAGTGCAGCACAGAGTTCTTAGCCCCAATCACCATCATGTAGGCTCTAAAGTTCTTCTGTATCATTACGGTACAGTTCTCCACTTTGCCTTTTGTGCCAATGGTCGATACAGAGATCCCATTTACCAGGTGAGCTTAGAAAGAGGTAAGGAACTGCCATTCCTCAGGCAGAGGTTTAAAGTTGAGGTGGTCTCTCCTGGAGAGAGGAGTTGGGAGAAGATTCTCCTCATAAAAGTAATTTTTGGCTTTATACTACATTAAAATAAAATAATTTCACTTCTACTCTTACGCATGTTGTCGACTGTCGTATGGATATCTGTTGAACTGTATCTAATTTACAGGAGGTGCTCTTAATTATAATAAAAACAGTTGAGATGTGCTTAGGAGTACCTAAGATATCCTAAGATTAAAAGTTTGTCTATTTATTAAGACGTTTTAAATTTGAAAACACCTCCATTTATATTTTATTATGAATTGCAGACTCAGAATAGATATTATTCTTTTGTCCTCGATAGTCAACAATAATAGTTATACAGCTAATACAACACTATCGCTCAAAACATAGTTTAAAACCGGAGAAGGAATCAGCAGCTGTACCTCTCTTGATGGTTGAACACTAATCAAATCGATGTCTTCGTGCTGCCGATATAGCACATGCTTAGAATAACTTAATATATTTGGCTGTAAAATCAACATTTATTTTGCTCATAACTCCCAACTAGAAATTTAGCTCTGACTGGTACTTGAGATGAAATACCAAAATCCTCGGCCTAACTAGATGGAAAACCTCCTGTAGAGCAAGAGTACAGCCCTACAATCACAATCTCACACTACATCAAGTAGCGGCTGGACAGAAAGATAGTGGATAAGCGAAAGGAAGAGAGAAAAAGACTGGAGAAACGGTACAGAGGCAAGTAGTAGCTCTTCCGAAGAGAACTGGAGTAACTAGCTCATCGGCTCTAAGAGAAAAGAAAAATGATAATTGCCAATGCTTAGATTGAAGCTGCAAACGTCGCGTAAGTTGCCAACATGCTGCAAAATCTCAGCTCGCAGCATTCAAACAACTTGAGAGAGTTTTTCGCAAATCAACAAAACTAAGCTGGAAGGGTAGAGGAGGAAATACTGTAGCGGAGCAGTGGGTTGTAGGAGCTACAGATAGTTCTGGCTCAGCTAATACACATTTAGTAGCAGAACACGATGGGGTTGATGGCCAACATAGCATCCGACCCTAAAATAGTTGTCGTCCCATTTTATGGATCCTGTTTTGAGCAGTTCCTCGGCCTAGGAATGTCTACAGCAAAGTTTTCCATGCTCTTTTGATAAATCTGAGGCTACAATACGTTTCTCTTTTATTTGAGTTTATTAGTATTTTAAGGGTTTAAGTAGAAGTATAAGCACGCATCAGATTATTAAATTGATGTAAAGAAAGATAAGAAACGTGGTGTTCCTGTCCTCAACAGGAAATGGGAAGAGCTCAACTTGCAACACCATTGTAGGAGAAGAGTATTTTCCTATCGGCACTGGCCTTCAAAGTTGCACCTCCGTCGTCTTCCAAAAGGAATGCCCCCAGTACTCGATCAATGTTATTGACACAGCTGGCTTCGGAGATACTCGCTTCTAAGAGAGCCACATCGATGCTCTAATGTCCCAAATCACTTCGAAGGTGATCAGGATTGACGGAAGCAGCACAAACCAGATTGATGCCTTTGTGTTGGTGATTAAATGCACCCCTCGGGCCACGACTCTTAAGGCCGACATCGACCACATCCTCAACATCTTTGGATCAGAAGCACTCAAGGCATTGGTAATTCTTCTCATTACGCCATCTGACTATGGTAAACTAACCGATAAACAAATCGAAGATGAGTTCCTGAGCATGGACTACGTAGTCAAGAAAATGAGAGAAGCAAGAGGCGAGGACTTTAGACCTAGCTGGTACTTACGATGGGATAACAAGAACCCCAGGCCTAACCAGATTCAAGACTTGCTCCAGAGAGTCTCCACTTGCCGACCCTACACCCACTAAATGTTCGTACAAGCGCAGGAGGAGATCCAGAACAGACTCAACAAAGTGATTGACTAGAAGATAGCTGAGGAACGAACTAGGTTGGAAAGACATTATAAGAAAAACGAGCAGAAGATGAATGAGTAAATCCAGAAGATGAGGAGTGAGTACGAGGCTGAGAGAGCCAAAATGCAGTAGAGTCTGTAGAAGGCAAGCCAAAACTCTGTCCAGCTGATCGAAGCAATGAGATAAATGAACGATAAAAGCAACGAAGCCATTAAAGAAGTTCTCGGGCAGGCTCAAGCAGAGAGTAGGAGAATGGAGGAGAAATATATGGAGCAGATACGAGCTACTAATGAAACAAATGCCAAGCAGGCACAGCAAATGCAAGATGCAATGAACAAACAGCAGCAGATGATGATGCAGCAGATCGCCAAGTTAGCAGAGAGACCTTCACAGCCAGTAGTTGTCGAAAAGCAAAGGACAGGTATTGTTGACACTGTACTGTCAATTGCCGGTGGTTTGAGCAAAATGTTCAAGCTCTTTTGATAAGTACACTGGATTATTATTCACTAATCTTTTGAATCCCATCAGTTTGATTTCTAAATATCTACCGATAGTTTGTCAAGCTTTCTAGTTACTCTCATCCTTAGCTCTAATCGGAATCCTCTGTTGGTTAACCATGAGTATGCATTTAATATTAAGAATAATATTTGATCAATGGGTAAAGTTTATAGGCGTGGGCATCGTAGACTGTCAGGGGAATAACTGGTAAAAGGGGAGAACGGAAAGAATTTTAGCGAACCGGGATAAAAACCTATTCATGAACCCTTCGATTTTATACACAAACTTTTGAGAGAGCTGGATAAACATTGAAATCCACTACTTGTCCCAAACAATAGCCACAGTTCGTTGGTTCTTCGATAAAGCTGTCCGAGCCGAACTATTTGATTGTTTGGGAATATCGAAGCGGAACAGACTTCCTCATTAAAATAGAGCAATTGTGTTAGAGTTCCTATTGTTTAACTGACGGATGTTTTTGTGTCTGCCTAGAGATCTCAGTTATGTGAAAGCAGATGCCCTATCGCTGCTTTGTTTAAAATACAACTAACATTATTGCCAAAAGAGTACCTTCGATTCTTAGCTGTTTTCAGTTATAACTTTCCGCATGGCTACGAGATAGGTTGCTACTATCATTGTATATGCTACTGCTTCTTTGTATATGCTACTGAGCTCATGTGCGAAACCTAGTACGCTTCTCTCGACGGCTAGAAGTTAATGCGTAAAAGGATAATGGTGCAAGCCTTGCCTGTATTTATAGATAGATGAGTCCAGAATAACAAAGATTTTTGCAGGTATACGCCGTCGCAACTGGATGTAATGGCGATGATTTAAGTGTTGCCTCAATAAACGATATTAACTATCGATTAGACCATTCAACTGGATAATGTAATTGGGCATCTAAAAATTCCACCACCTTGGGGGAATGGATCCAAGTGTCTGTTCCTAATCCCAGATTATGGATAGCCGTAATTTTACAAGGAAAAGGAAATAATGATCACTGGGTAACATCGGTCAAATATCTTACACTATTGATTGTCAGTAATGGAAATTCGTTGAAGATGGGAGAATCTTCCCAGCGTGCTCCGATAGGCACCAGAAGAATAGGATAGATTTCCAGCATCCAGTGTATGCCAAGGACCATTAGAATCCTCCCACAAACTTGGCATCGCTATATGGATTTAAGGTTCGACGCTATTCACCTCGACTTGGACTGATGGTTGTTTGTTTAGTTTATATTGACAAAACTGTTTCAATTATATGGCACCGATATTGCACAATTAAATACCTAGTAGATATGCAGGCCATGCTCCAGTAGTTAGCTATTGGAGGTTAGTTAATAGTAAGTAAATATACTGCCATTTTAATAGCCCAAAGCTAAGATAACTAATTTTACGAGTCGCATTTAATCAACGTTATGATCAAAAGAGTACCTTTGGCTATTAGCCATTTGCGACTCCTATTACTTCATTTTAAAATAGCCACAGAGACAGATTGCTGCATAGTAGTTCGAAGTGGAATACTCTCTGTGGTGCTATCGTTTATCAGTATCGAATGTCTAAATAATCATTCGTACTTTGGTATCATGTCGGAAACTGAGGAACAAGTACAGATCGATTAGGAAACCATGTGTGAAGCTTAATAGTACACTCAATTGGAATGTTAAAAGGAAATGCGCAAAAATGGCGACACTGCTGAACTCACTTGCCTTAGCAGATTTAAATAATTGAGCGAACAATAACGAAAAAGCTTTGAAGTGTACGCTGCTGCCACTGGGTGTAATGTCAATTTTTCAAGTTCTTACAACTCAGATCACCAGAACTATTTACTCGACCATTCCACTGGATACTGCTGTTGGGCAGCCAAAACATCCACCTTGGGGTAATGGATTCAAGTATCTGTCCCAAATCCCAGATTGTGGACAGCCGTCATCTTACAGGGAAGAGGAGATACCCCACACAATAATATTTGGGTAACATCCCTGAAAATATCGTACACTGTCAACGGTCATGAGTGGAAATATGTGGAGGAAGGCAGAGTCTTTGAAGGATGCTACAATTGTAGCTCAAAGGTAAGGATAGATTTGAAACACCCAGTGTATGCTAGGACAATTAGAATCATCCCACAAACTTGGAACACCGCTCTCCAGCTGAGATTCGATGCTATATATCTCGATATGGACGGTCTGGCTGACTGATTATTTTATTGAGTACATATTTGAAGGATTATTCCAAACTGTAACTGCATAATTGATTTGTAAGAATATCTATAACTCGCTCTTTCCACAATAAATTAAGCCCTAAAGGTTTTCTGGTAATTGAGTTTTTGCCTTAGACCATAAAATACAATCCAATTAGAGCAGAAAGCTATTTCCAAAACATCAGAAGAGGAACGCCCATAGTCCATTGCCGTGGTCCTTGATTATCTCCCCAGCAGAGTCGCAGTTGAACT
>JAOXNN020238218.1:0-10969 GCA_028571205.2 Hydropsyche betteni
AATATTGAATGGTCAGAATTTTAACTGGATTTGTCAGAATTTATATTAAATGGTCAGAATAATATTAAGAACCCTAATTTTACCTAAACTATTCTGACCGTTTCGTTTTTAAGTTCTGATCATTTATTATTTTATTCTCACAATTCATCATTTTTTCTGACCATTTTCGATTAAAATTCTGAGCAAAATATTTTGATCAAAACGTGATTAAAATTCTGACCATTTAATTTTTTGGCTTTTTTAATGAAAATTCTCCGAACTCAGTAACCAGACAGATGATTATATGAAAAATAAATATAGTGATAGTTAAACATAGCGAAAGATTATCACACGACACTTGAACACAGCAAATGCTCAATACAACGACACTTGAACGCAGCAACTGCTCCACACAACGACACTTGAACACAGCAAATGCTCAATACAACGACACGTGAAAACAACAACTGCTCCACACAACGACACTTGAAAACAACAACTACTGAACACAATGACACTTGAACACATAAACTGCTGAACACAACAACAGTTAACCTTCCTCGGGCTAAGAAAGGTACGACCAATACTCCGTGTCCACATGGGTTAGATATAATATATTTTAACTGAGAAATACTGACACTTTGACTGTAACATATTCACATCAATTTATAGTAAATCCCTCTATAACGTCAATATAGATTCCACGTTAAAGCGGATTATATTTTTTCAATTTAATTTTTTTTTGACATTTTTACGTGTTAACTGCTTGTTAAAATTAAAAATTTTGAATTTTAATGCATTTGAAAAATACAGAGAAGGATGTGATAGGAGCGGGGATTTACTGTATTTAGTTATGTGTTGGTGATTATATTTAATTTTTAATTTTAATCATTAGCACATTTGCGTATTACAAACTAGGAATGTGCAGTAATTAATTGATATAATCACTATCAATAAAACAATAAGAATTTCAATAAGACAGTTTACACGCATCATTTAACGTTTATTGAATATTTCAATTTATCATTTGATGTAACAGAGTTGTTATGCAACCGTCATAAATTTTCACGTATTCATACTGAAAAACACTGATTAGAATTCTTCACTGCAAACTATAATATTTACAGACTACTCTATTTCATTTAAATTAAACTCAAAAGCGATGCAAGTTTAATAAATTATCTATCGATACGATTTTCGTAAACGAATTTATGTCAATTTAAAAAACAGCGATTCATTGTGGAATCATTGTAAACCGTAGAAATATCGTTCGTTCCAGTTTTTGACAATTTCGCAATCGTTGACCCAGTAACCGAACAATCATATTGTATTTCGACAATTTGTTGTCGATCAATTGAGCATTCATTTGCTACAGTGATTTAAGTCCAATCCTGAATAAAAAACTAGTTTACACTAGTTTGAAGCATTTTTTTGGATTTTAATCAATTGATTGAGTTGATTATTAGTGTAAAATTTTGTGCATGTACCATTTTTGGATTCAAATTGATTAGTTATGGAAAAATGACTTTTGCAATTTAATGCATTAGTTTCGGTGATAAATTATTAACGCATTGAATTTTATTACTTGAATACCAACGTTATCCAGCTTATACAATATACAAGTGTGCCCTTTGCTGTTTTATTTAATTTAATATTCAATACTCGGTGGCCATTTGGAAAGTAGGTACTCAAAGACGCGCAAATTATCTCCTAGAAATCTCTCGTCACTTTTTATCTATTGCAACAGTCTTTTCTCGGCTCGGTTAGATTTCGCAATTATCTTATAGTCGAGAATGTAATGAGAATAATAAAACAGAATTTTCTCGTGGTGGTGATCTGACGGATATTTATCTGGTTTGATATTCCAGTTCGTCGACACTCTTCGCGCAGTTTGGTAGTGTCGTCCATTAGTTAAAACGTTTTTTCTGCAGTGTTTGGTAAGAGTCTCTAAATAATAATTCCAACATCCTATTCATGTCATGGAGCATTGATGAGATTACGGTCATACCTTTCACTTTTCGTGTTGGAGATTTTCGAAAAATATTATAACTTTTTGCATGTGTGCAATTGATAAAAAAAGTTTTGAATTAAAATTTTGGTAAGACGTTCATGAAACTCGTTGGTAATCTTGCGCTTAATGTGAAAAAGTTATGGTGCTATGGTGCACCAAGTTATTAATTAACGTTTTGTTTTTGATCGAATAAAATGCATTATAAGTGCTTCAATTAATTTGTTTAATGTATTTCTTGCATAATTTATACATAATATAAGTCAGCGAATTAGGTTTCATAACTAATTTTGCTTATAGTTTGTACTTATACATGCTGGAAGATTATTTTTACAAATTGGATCGTTTAAATTTATACATGCTTACAGTATGGATGGCAAAAGACTCTTTTTCGCCACATCCAAACCCGAAGCTTGTTAATTAAGATATAGTTAAAAACCGACAAACATAACCCCAAAATTACGCACGAAATTCATTAAAAAATAAATCATAATATAATATATGCACTTATATAGATTTCACGTGAAGCATGTTAATAATCTTAATTTAAACATTTATTATGTATTTTTATTCATTTTAAAACGAAAATGTATTTAAATCGCTCGCGCACCTAAAGTGCAGGATCACTGACTCGAAATATTTAGTACGTATATTGCATATTTTGAATTAAATCTTTGATAAAAAATGAATTATGAATATTGATTTACGAAATTTCATTTTGTGTTAGTAAATAAGTACGTATTTGGAAATGAAGAAATAAATAACGTATCGCCATATTTTTTTAAGGAAATATTTTGTCGATACAGTAGGGAACTGTGTTGTAGAGTTGGTAAGGGAATCGCTTGACGTTTTGTACTGATTTTGGATTATTGAAGTTTCCTTTAAAATCATGATTGTGTTGAAGAAGATTTGTTGAAATTCATTCATTGTATGTCTTTTGTGATAATAAATCTGACCGTGTAGCGAAAATTTGATTCTAATATATAAGCTTTTCAATGAAAACTTAGAGGTTCTGTTTTGGTAGTAATACAAGTAATATGAACCATCATTTTATGTCGGTATAATATTGTATTTCTTAATTGATGTTGTTTTGTAAAAACATTTGATCACATATTAATATATAAATTTAGGTATTATATGATTTTTCGCATACATATTTTTCAAATATGTATTCACATGGATAACTTATGTTATTACTATATACTGTATACTAATCATAATCATTATTCAATAGACATTAAAAATTATTTGGAGAATTCCGATTGTTATTATATTCACATTAAAAAAAATTATTTGAATGACAACCCTTCATTCAAAACAGTGTTTAATTGCATTAAAATATAGTTACTATATCATTTAGTGTTTCAGTATCAATATAGTTGAGTCTCCTGATGTTCACAAATTTCGTGATAAATCAGATATTATTATCTTTATTTAACACTACATTTCTTCAACAGGTATATATTCAACGATATTGAATATTATTAGTTAAATTATTAGAAAAATAAGAAGATATCCGTCCATAGAATAGTACGATGGATCCAGGGTTTTATAAACATGATCGTCAAGAAAGTCCTAGGGTCCGAGCTAACGTTTTCTCATATTGCTCATATTGGTGCGTATTTATTAATCTTGTAAAATAATAATGTTTAATGAAATCATTGTAATTAAGCTCAATTTTTAAATAACCTAAATTTTGTACATAAAAACGATTTCGAATGGTGATAAAAATATGCATGAAAAAGCTAACTATCATAAGACGATTATAAAAATCAAAATGAAATCATTTTTTTCAAAATACGATTTATCCATTTTACATTATATTCAAATAGTACATTGTCATTTAATAGTTTGTACAAAATATTATAGTATGATGAATTTATATGAGAATTATGTATAATACATAGATGAACAAAATTGATATATTCTGTTAAAAATAGTGACAAAATAATTTTATAAAATTAATTGATGCAGGGCTTTTATACTGAGTTTCTAATGAACTATAACAATACATATTTATATATAATATTTTAAAAATCATGATCCGATTTCTGGTCTGGTCTTGTATGTATAATTTTATCATAAACTTTTGAGATTTACATATCAAATCCCGAGCCCAAACTACTCTAGCTATGACACTATTCATATCACTATTATTATATATCAGTTTACAATTCATTAATCTTAACAAATATTAGTAGAGTGAATTGCACTTATTAACTGTAACACTTTTTAATTAAGGTTTATAAATCATAAACACAAATGATGAAATTTGAATTTTAAATATTGTCTTCAACTCGAATTTTGTAATTTTGTTACACTTAAATTAAACTTTTTATTTTACTTTATGGTTTATTTGCTTCAGGTGGTTACGTGAATTATTTGCCAAAGGATACAAAACACAATTGGAAATAAATGATATGTATGTGCCTTTAAAAGAACACCATGCTGAAAAATTAGGTAATGAATGTGAAGAATTGTGGAATGAAGAATTAAAGAAAAGCAAACCATCGCTATTACGTGTCTTACTAAAATTGTATGGTATTCGGTTATTTGTTATAAACATTTTTTATACTATAATTGAAACATTTTTAAGGTAAATTTATTATTTATTATTTTAAATTTTGTTACTATCACCATAACAGATTATATAATTAAATTTCCACAGAATTTCTCAACCTCTTTGTCTTGGAGTATTGTTGTCTTATTTTTCACCTGGGCAAACATCGTTATCAAAGAATGAAGCTTATTTATATGCTTCTGGTGTTGTCCTTAGTATGTTGATAAATGCTTTTGTCTTACATCCATTTCTATTGGAAATGTTTTACATTAGTACAAAAATAAGAGTTTCATGCAGTTCGTTAATTTATAGAAAGGTAAAAAAAACATTCAAACATAAAATATTTTTTTATTTTTTAATATAGATAAAAATCAAACAAATTAAATAGGTTTTACGGCTGGATTTGAAAACTCCATCCTCAGAAGGAGAAGGATTAAATGGCAAAGTAATCAATTTGTTGACAAACGATGTTGGCAAATTTGATTTATGTTGTATATTTTTAATGGAAGTATGGAGAGCTCCTATCGAAAGCAGTATTGTTATATATATAATGTATAGAAATATAGGCCCTGCCAGCTTGATAGGTGTTGCATTCTTATTATGCTTTATTCCATTGCAAGGTTTGTTTTATTTGAATTTCGTTTATTTTTCCCCTAAATATATCAATGTTTATTTTTGTTTCGTTTATCTTCTGTATTTATATTCATATAAATTTTATTGTTCAGAATTATAGTTTAGTTTCATTTTCAGCATGGTTCAGCCACATTAATGCCGGTCTTCGAATACGGACAGCATTGAAGACTGATCATCGTATCAAAATAATGAACGAAATTATTCAAGGTATTCAAATGATCAAAATGTACGCTTGGGAAAATTGTTTTGTAAAAATGATCGCTTTTGCAAGGAAGTAAATAAAACTTTTCATAATTCATGAATATAAATATTCATTCAAGAGTCCATCACCATTTTTTTTTTTCCAGAAAAGAAATGAACTTAATTAGAAAGGCAAATTGGATTAGAGCTGTGTCTTTATGCTGTATTAAACTTAATGCGAAAATCTCTATATTTATTAGTATACTGGCATATGTGTTTTTTGGAAATCAAATAACGGCAGCTAAAATATTTGTTTTGTTTTCATTGTATGATCTTATCAAATTAACATTAGTTGAATTTTTTTCACTGTCTTTATTGTCAACTATGGAAGCATATGTGTCTGTATGTCGCATTCAAGATTTTTTGTTGCTTCCTGAGGTGTTGGGATGTAACCGTCGCAATGAAAACATAGAAAAATTAAATATAATCAAATTCAATGGTAAAAATAACTTGAATCACATAAATGATGAAAAGTCATCAATAAACTTATATAATTTATGTGATAAAAATGAAAAAGATATTATTATCAATGAGAAAGATCATTTAAATAAGCCAGTTCTTGAATTAAAAAATCTCAAAGCCATTTGGAATACAAAAGATTTTCAAGAAAATATTAAAGAAAAAGTCGCTTTGAATAATGTGTCTTTGAATGTTAGCGATTTTTTTATTGTTTTGAATTGATATTTTTATTACAAATTAATTTATAAATATATATTTTCAGGTTTCATCTGGTGAATTGGTTGCTATTGTTGGTCAAGTAGGCTCTGGAAAAAGTGTTTTATTCAATACTATAATTGGAGAAATTCTTTTAAAATCAGGATCAGTTAAAGTTAATGGTGTTGTATCATATTATAGTCAAACACCATGGTTATTTGAAGCTACAATAAGGCAAAATATTTTGTTTGGTTCAAAAATGAACCGTCTTCGTTATCGTCAGGTTTTAAAATGTTGTCAACTAGAAAATGATTTGGTTAGTTTTCCTTTTGGTGACAAAACTATTGTTGGAGAAAGAGGTAAACAAATAGTAAAATTGAATATCTGTTTATAATATCAATATGAATTCCAAATTTTTTCATAATATTTTTTAGGAATCTCTTTATCTGGTGGCCAGAGAGCTAGAGTATCATTAGCAAGATGCGTTTACAAAGAAGCTGATCTATATCTTTTAGATGATCCTTTATCTGCTGTTGATGCCAAAGTTGGTCATGAATTATTCAGTAAATGCATAAAAGGATTTTTGCGATCTAGTGCAGTCGTTTTTGTTACCCATCAATTGCAACATTTGGCTGGTGCACATAAGATATGTGTTATGGATTCGGGAAAAGTAAATTTTATGAAATATTTATTTTTTTATTTTTTATAATACTATAATTAACTTTTTTATGTATTTAGATTGTTTTTGAAGACAGTTATACTAGTTTTAAAAATTCTCCTTTTAATGTGGCTGAATTATTTAACATTGAAAATGATAATGATCAAAAAGACGCTACGCCTGGGGATCAAGAGGTAATGATGAGTGTTTAATGCACATGCTTTTAAATATCAGACTAGATTAGTTGAAACCACTAAATTGGAGTTTAAATTATTTGTAAAGTAAAATATGACCCTTTTACAATTATAGGATGAATTTAGTAGTAAGAGACGTTTATCGTTATTATCAGTAAGTTCACGAATTTCTATTGATCAAGAAATGGAAGGAGAGGGACAGGAGGCTGGATCTATAACGTTGGATATATATAAATCGTTTGCTAAAAGTGCTGGTGGAGTCCGTATGTTGCTGTTTACTTTACTATTATTTGTCAGTGGCCAGGTTTTGTTCTCCTTATGTGATTGGTGGATTAGTGTTTGGTGAATTGCTGTTGAAAAAATTTTGATAAATAATTTTTAGACAAACTCATTTCAATTCATTTTATTTTTAGGGTAAATTTGGAAGAAATGGCAATCAGCGAAGAAAACTTAAAGTCTAATTTCAGTGAAACACTTTTTGATAATACGACAAATGAAATTCTTTCAAATTCTTCTGAAATATACACAAATAAACTTGATGCTGAATCGTTTTCTTTTGTCGTATTGGGGTCTTGGATCTTGACTCGAAATGAATGTATTTATATATATTCTGGGTTGATTGGTTTATGTATAATATTTACATTGAGTAAGCTGGTATTGTTCTTTAATATGTGTATTACGGCATCTGTGAATTTACATAATTCATTATTCCAGTAAGTTTTTTTATCATAATTATTAGTTTCGTTTGATGTATTATTAATATTATTATCAATATTATTGTTTATTAATTCTAGAGGAATAATACGCGCAACCATGTGGTTTTTCAATAATAATGCATCAGGAAGGATTCTTAATAGATTTTCTAAAGACATAGGTACAATTGATACTCTGCTTCCCCCAGCCCTTGTAGATTGCATATCAGTATGTGAAATACATTTTTTTTAATAATAATTCTATTTTAAATAAATATAAAATTTTGTATTTAATTTTTCTACAGTTTTCCTTTGAATGTGTTGCTATAATAGTTATTGTATGTACTGTTAACTATTGGTTATTGATCCCGACTTTTTTTTTGTTGGTCATATTAATATTTATAAGATCTATTTACATTGCAACTAGTCGAAGCTTGAAAAGATTGGAAGGCATAAGTATGTATATTTAATTTTTCATTTAATTTTGATTTATGGGCTATAACGAAACGTTAATCATTCATTTTAGGTAGATCACCAGCTTTTACTCATGTTAATGCTACATTGAATGGTCTTGATACAATTAGATCATCTTCATCTCAAAAGTTACTATCTATGGAGTTTGACCGACATTTAAATTTACATACCTCTGTATGGACATTAGTTTTAAACACAAACCGTGCTTTTGGTTTATGGATGGATGTATTCTGCGTGCTATATTTAGCCCTTGTCACATATAGTTTTTTAGTATTATCGAGTAATGGTATGTATGGGAGATATGAATACGTGAGTTTTGAATATTTGTGTTAGTAAAAAGGTTATTTTATCTCAGGTATATTAGGGGGGAAAGTGGGTTTAGCTATAACACAAGTTATAGGACTTGTTAGTATGTGTCAATGGGGAGTGCGACAAACAGCCGAAGTAGAAAATCAAATGACTTCAGTTGAAAGGATTTCAGAATATACTAAGTTACTACCTGAGCCTCCTCTTGAAACAGACATGAATAAATTTGCTAAAATGTATCCAGATATAAAGTTGAAAAAATGGCCAAATCAAGGTTATATCAAATTTGTATTTTTATTATTTAGCATTATTTTATTTATTATATTTATATATTTATTTATTTGTGTTATTCAGGTGATTTGGAATTTAAAAATGTATATCTCAGTTATGATAAAAATGAGGAGAATTATGTACTTAAAGATATCAACTTCAGTGTTGCTGCTGGTCAGAAAGTTGGGATAGTCGGTAGAACAGGTGCTGGCAAATCATCTATCATTGCAGCTCTTTTCCGGTAAATTTTTGCTTAATTTTAATTGTTACACATAGCATATTTTTTATAATAAATCTTCATATAATTTTACTCTATCAGTTTGACTGATACAAAAGGAAGTATTGTTCTGGATGGAGTCGAAACCAAAACTATAGGACTCCACACTTTGAGATCGGCAATGAGTATTATTCCTCAAGAACCGATGTTGTTCAGTGGCAGTTTACGAAAAAATTTGGATCCATGGGATGAATATAGTGACAAACAATTATGGGAAGTTTTAGAAGAGGTCCGTATTAAATTTATTAATTATCAAAATTATTTGTTTTCTAAAATTATCAATTTTCATTGAAGGTTGAACTCAAAAATGCTATTTCTAATATGGCTGGAGGTTTAGACACAAAAGTGGCAGATGGTGGGGGAAATTTTTCTGCTGGTCAACGTCAATTATTGTGCCTTGCTCGAGCAGCTCTGAAAAATTCGCAATTATTATTGTTGGACGAAGCTACCGCTAATGTTGATCCTGAGTAAGTTTTTTTTTTAATAAAATATTTAGTTAAATGATATATGTTTGTATGTATGTACTATATATTTTATTTTGTATTTTGTATTTTTATTCAGAACTGATCAATTGATTCAAAAGACCATAAGAAGAAAATTTTTTGATAAATCTGTTTTGACTATAGCTCATAGACTACACACTGTGATGGATTCTGATAAAGTTCTCGTTATGGATGGGTAAATTTTATTTTCAAACTCACTTTTTGAAAACAATCGTTGATTGTGTTTAATAAAATAAATATTTTAGGGGAAAGGTTGTGGAGTTTGGACACCCATTTGAATTATTGAACATAAAAGGAACATCAAATTCCGATGATGAAAATATTGATAATGTAACAAAAAATCAAAATAATGGGTTTTTCTTTTCTTTAGTTCAACAAACAGGGGAACCAACATTTAATATGTTATTCAAAATTGCTGAAGAGGTAAATTTCTTTATTTTCATAAAAAAAATCATTACTTTTAGTTTATGCAGTTTCAATTTTGTTCTATTTATTCATAATTTTTTTTTGTTTTATGATGTTAATAAATTAAATCTGACAACTCATTTTTTCAATGTAATACAACTAATCAAACTGAACACACGACTAACGCATGAACTGAAGGTGTGAGTTTATTTTAAAGAAATGTATTATATTCTTCTATACTTAAATAAATAATTTGTTGCAAATTTTCAGAGCTACAAAAAATTATGACTTGGTAAAGACACATGATTAGTACAATTTATATTAGCTGCTGTGATAATCGAATATGATTTTTGAAAGGATGTTTTAGTAAATAAATATTTCATTGTACTTATTTTTTTAGTGTGTTGCACTATCACATTAGTATTTTGTAACAGGATTAAAAAAAATAAATTTTAATTTACAAAACATGTACCTGTTTTTTCATGTTTGAAAATATAGTTTGAATATACAATTAATGCTGAAAGTTTGTATTATAATATTTATATTAGATTAAGATATTTAATGCGCAAACATATTATTTATTTAAAGTAAATTATTTTCATTAAGTTTTTTAAATATTATAAAATAAAAATAATTTTATAATTTATCATTAGAAATGATGAAAATTTATATGATTGATCTTCAAATTTGTAAATTATTATTCATTGAAAACTTCAAGGTGGATGAAACTCATTTACACCTCAATTTTTTTTTTGAAACTAAATATAGAAAATGGTTTCAAGGTTACTCACAATATGATTGTTCTATGTCGTTTTTCGCAGTGGCAAATGTTTGATACCACCAACGATAGGAGCATATAATTTTATCTTATATTGATAAAAATTTATGAACAATGTAATTTATCATTTATTTATGGTACGTAACTGCTGCATTTTTATCTTATCTTTTCATCTTATGTAAGTGTCTGGTGCCAAATTTAATTACTTAAATAATTAACACTAGTGTTTTACGGATCTTTGGATAGTACGTTATTTGATAAATACTGGACAATCATATATTTAGTGAATTTAAATGGATCCAGATTTGTTAGATATAAAGCAAAAAGAAAATCCTAAA
>JAOXNN020238253.1:0-10961 GCA_028571205.2 Hydropsyche betteni
TTAATTTTTGATTAAAATGATAAAAAAACACGCGATATAATTATTTTTTAATCCAGCAATATTTAAAATTTTGATGACCTGTTACATATTGTATTTTAGAAAAAATTACATTCTTATCGATAGTATATACTAAATCAATAAAAAATGAAAAAAATGCTTGCGGAGCTACCCATTCATTCATATTTTCCTATGATATTATTCGCAAATATAAATACATTTTTGTTAAATTAACACTTTTTTTACAACTGGAATTTTCAAATAATTATGTGGTGAGAAATTAATGTTAAATTTTTGGGATTTTGAGCCTGTTTTTTGTATCGGTCTTTAAGTTAAATTATGCATTTTTTTCGAATTTACTACCTGGCCCTCGAGCTTCAAATTTTTACAATCTGGCCCTTTCAAAAAAGCGTTTGCCGACCCCTGCATTATATTATTGTGCATACAAGGCCTAGGTTGTTATTTATTGCGTTTGAGTCGAAAAAAAATGATGTGACACATTTGCTCTGAGTGATGTTCGGTATTTGAAATTTGTTTGTTCGCAAATAATGCGATAGTCCATGAAATTATGAAAGGTTTTATTATCACTATTTGGTTGATTTATTTTTGTTTATCCTACATGTAAAAATAAATTTGAGTGTGTATTAAAAAAAAATCAATTATAATTTTCCAAAAATTTGAATTTTCCTAGACTTTGAAGAAGTTGAAGCTTAAATCATCCTTTCAGTCTCACTTCGAATCTATTTACCCACCGCACCTCACATCGTTCAATTCTGAACGCTCACAGGCTTCACACGCAGAAGGAAACGACTCTACTTTTAGACACGGATGTTATTTGAGAATCTCTGATTCGTTTGTGTCAGATAGACCTACGTCCTTCAGAGAAAGGATACGACACATATTATAGACAATACATACAACCTCGGATTTCTATATGAACTTTTTCACTTGATACACGTCGATCGCACGTTTTTTCACGAAACGATTTACTTTGAGTGTTCACAGATTTCGAGTAAAATTGGCAGATTAGAATTCGCAATATTTGTTTAGATAAGAAAAGTGAAGGGTAGTTTTTTTTATTCAAATTTTTTTTTCATTGAAGTTATCTTGAGGTTATTTGATAATTATGTATAATCTATGGCTTTTGGTACAATTTGTAGTAATGAAATGGTTGGCTTTTTGAGGACGGAAAAATAACAAAAAAAAAAAAATAATTAACAATTTGAAATATGGGCAAAAGATATCATGTAAAAAAGTTATTATAGTATTCAGAATATTTCAGAATTTAAATAATCAAAAATTAATTAAAATGTTTACTTTTAGTAAAAACATGTTTTGGAAAGACTTTGTACCTAAAAAATGAAACCTTCCAAAATTTAAGACTATCATTTTATAAGTTGAAAATCTTTATTTAATCGTTTCATTTGTTAACTTCATAGTGATTAACATTTTCTTTATCCACTAATGTGAATTTAGTTAGCATATAAAATACACAATTTTTTTTACTCAAAAATTACACATATTAAAAATTGATAGCAGTTTGATTTTTTTAGCACCAAATTAAAACCCGCCTTTCACATAAACTAAATAGACATCTAAACTCCATGTTAAGCAAATTTAACGTTACAATCAAAACATATACGCATTCATCCATTAGAAACGTTCACAGTGAAGCCTAGCCCCAATAAAACGTTTCAAACATGACATCATTTACCACTCAGTCCTCAAAGGGTCAAACCACATAAATGTATCTAAAAATTTCTCTAAAGGCAACAGAAGTCGATTACACACCTCGGTAGCCATAATTTCACCGCAAGGCTGAAGTCAAAACGTATAAATTCCGCTAAATGACACAAAAACAGACCCATTTTTGATATCGAGGTTGACTTTCATCACTCGCCATAATACTTTAACTTTATAAAGGCTTCACATAAACACTTTTCTAATACGGTATTACGTTCAGAAATCGAACAGCATTAAAATTTTTTTATTGCTCTCCTGTTTGTGGTTACTGAATTATATTATTTTCAGATCTTTTATTTTTTTAAACGATTGTGAGAAATCAAAGTGTCGCCGATGAAAAATTAGTGTTGACCGATTGAGTTGAGTTTTCGAAATTTAACTACTATATTGTTGGGTTTTGATTTTTTTTTGTATTATGATTATGGAAATGGAATCTTTGCTTTTGTATAGTGATCAATTTGGTTTAATGACGATGTGTTTGATTAACGAAATGCCGTTTTGTAACGGGGAAATATTATGTTTCATGATTTTGTTGCAGTTTTTCAGTTACATAGTGTGACAACTTTGAACGCAGAAATTAAAACTGAATTTTTAAAACTACGCATAAGGGTTTACTTTTATTTCAAAAAGGTTATTCTTACAAATTTATGCATCAATTTTGACGGAGTTGTCATTTCTGAGAAAAATCCTGAAGCGATTTTTGCAGAACGCCTTCGAGTTGCTTGGCATATTATTAACCCATGCCAATTTTTTTACGATTTACCTAAAATTTTTAGCTTCTATCGATTTATACTTGAAACTTACAATACAAACATAGATTATTTTTTTATATAATTATACTTTAGAGTTTTCTTCACTTAAGTATGTTTCAGCAAACACTTTACATTCCAGCGTGTCCCAACTAGGGATCATGGCAGGATTCATATTTTTACCGCAAAATAGCCAAAAATTACAAAATATTGTATCAGATGAATTTTGAGGATAATTTTACTTAATAATCAATATTTTCTTCATATTTTTGCAACGAATATACTTGAGCTTTTTAAAGAAATCTTTTTGAGTTTAATAATCTTCAACTTAATACTTTGAGGAATACGATTATGTTCTACAACAATCGCTCCAGGATTTTTCACAGATATGATATCACCATCAAAAGTATCGCATAAATTTGTGAAGCTTTTTTTTTAATGAAAATATTCTCTTGTAGGTAATTTTAAATATTCGGTCTTTATAGATAAATTCCGCGATCAAAGTTGTCACAGTAGTGTTATATATAATATAATGTTATGTTATTCAACGACGATCAATGCTTTATTGAATTAATTAGTTTTAATATTGAATATATTAGATTCTGTACAAAGCTAAATAAATTGATAATATGAATATTTTTCAACATTTTTTAAATCTAGTCCCTATTTATAACCAAGTTACAGCGCAAATCAATTTAAAATCGGAAATCGTATCTATAGAAAACATCGCTGAGTTAATATCCGATCAAAATTGTAATATTCCCATCAAAATAAAAATTTCCTTTCTAATTACATTAAATAGCAAATCACTTATCGTCCAACAAGGATATTTTACATAATTTATTAATACATTTTATACGATCATATTATGATCATTTTGCGAACATAGATGCATTATTCGCGAGCTTCTCTTTCATTTATGTTTTTTTTTGTTCTAATATTTAAATATGCATATCTTTTTTAGTATAATATATATTATATAATATTTGATATGTAGGATTTCATGGAAAAATATCGAGTAAAAAGTAAATATTTTAACAAAAGTAAACGGCGCCATGGAAAAATGTCCCATACAAGTGCTTCTTCTGTTACGTTATTGACAACGCGATATTAACAATTTGTATGTATATTTTGATATTACACTGTAAAATTTTCAGTCGACTAAAATTGCGTTTGATATTAACCGAGATGTAGAAATGAGTTATTTCGCTGCTCACTGAAAAATATAATATAATACTTGCATTATATCGATCGACAGTCTATTCCACTTCGAAAGAAAACGCATATCGTCAATTTTATTAAAAGCTAAATTCGAAATGGGCTAAATGTGAATTTGTCTGAATTAAAAAAAAAAATCATCAAAATCGTGATATTTTTAAAAATCATTTTGATTATATGATGTTTAATTACAATGTGATATATATTCATGCTCAAGTTTTTGGGACAAAAACAACTTTATGAAATGTAACACTACAAAGTTAATTATTTATATAGAGATAATAACATGATGATTACAACAATCCATTAGTCGTACGAAAAATTCTTATATAAATATATATTTCATGCAATTACTACTACAGCTTCTATACTCCAAATTCAATTTGATACAAATCAAATTCAACCATTAGAAATTTATTTTCTTCATTTCTCATTTTTTATGATTTCACGAAAAATGTAAGAAAAGCTGTCGAAAACGTCCATGGTACCTATTTTCAAATATAATTAATTATTCGTGTAAAAATCGCCTACTGAGATTATCGAAGTCAAATTGAAAAATTAATTGTGTTTATTACGACAAAGGTCGTAATAATATTTTTCGATGGTTGAATTTGATTTGTAACCGTTTTAATTTTAAGTTTGAAAGGTTGTTTTTTGAATATGAAAGCTGTATTGTAACCATAAAGAAAAATCGTCGAAAAAAATTAGTGCGTATTATTATTATATTAAACTCGTATGAAAGTTTTCTTCAACATAATATTATTATTAAACTTTTTATAAACAAGACCCAATTTTAACTCTACCAAACAATTTCTACATACAGAAAACAAACATTGCAGGTGCTCGACCGTTCAAAATGTATGAGAAATCGTCTTCGAAGAAGGTCGACGAAGGTTGCTCCACATCGGGTGCTGTGACCCAGGTTTTGCAGGTCGTCCACCAGGTTCTTTGACATCACGAGGTCGACCAAGATGACCGTTTTCAATCCACAAAAGACACATTTGAAATACTCTAGGTGTTTGGGACTGTTGTATATCGACGATGACCGGGTTTTATGAAAAAGAGCTTCGTTTGATTCGCGAAATTATGTTTTTTTTAAATAATGGACATATTTGAATAATGTGATTCGTATTGATTTGACGTAATGGAAGATGGATAAACATATTCCTGGAGGAATGTGTTTTTGATGTTTTTATACGCTTTTGTATAACGAATGAAGGTGTGGTAAGTTGGAAGTAATATTAGAAATATTTTAAACATAATAGTGTTTAGTATATCGTTTGATGTTATTCTACACTTTTTAATTAGGGAAATTTATTTTGGGTGAGGTAAAGTTTTATAATGTATTTGAGTAGATTCAAAACTAAATCAATATCGAGAAAAAGTTGTGAAAAGTTTGATCATCAGATAGACTTCGATGTTTATTTGGGGAATTGTAATCGAATCCGAAAGAAAGAAAGAATTTGATTTTTTTAATCAAATTGTGAAAATAATAAGATTTTCTTTGTATAATTTCACTTGAAGAAAATAAAATATCTATTTCAATTACGAGAAAAAGATTTTTTTTGTCGGTATATGAATATGCATAAAGCATAATACAATAAAATTGAATAATACGTACATATGTGAAATTATTCATATTAAAAAATAATGAAACCACCGCAATTTTACAAATTTTGCTTTTTAGTTAAAATTATATGAGGGAAAAAAAAGGAATATATTTAATAGGTTCTTTCGTGTTTTTAAGCTCTGATTATCTATTCTATTTTATTATATTCTGTGAAAAACGTTTCAAGACGCAAACAGTTTCAGAGTTCGACTGACAATGAGCAAGATACCACCTTGTTTAATAATTTAATTAAAAATTAACTAAATTTTTCTTAAAACTTCCAAGAAGAAAACAAAAACGATCCCTAGTTAATATTTTTTTTTTGTATTATTTTAAACCCTCCTTGTTACATGTAAGGCTTTGATAATGATACTTATAGTCTTGAATTGATAGTTTTTTTAGCCTTTGCTGTGTTATGTTTAGACTTGAATTCACATGAAAAAATTACACGCAAATCTCTTATTGACAGCATATCGTTTAGGGGCACAAAATATTGTATATAAATATTTAATAAGTCAACCTATAAATTGAAAATAAATAAAGAACATGATTCGCTCCTAATATCAAAAATAAAATATTCATTTTTTACTATTAACATCTTGTTCCTGGAGCAATCTGTTTTTACCGAGCGAATTTCCATTTTTTGATACGTTACAACCTTATATTTAGAATTATGAAAATTGAATTGAAAAAGAAAGAACATAAAAACGCTACAGTTGTCTTATTGTTAGGTGTTTTAAATATTATACAATATTGAACAAAAAAAGGGTGACACTTTTTAAAGTAAAATTTTTATCGTTATTTTAGTTGATAAATCTAACTTTGGAACGAAACTGATTCAATATTAAAAAATAATGAATTATTTAAACGTCAATATAATAGCCGATTTTAGTCTGTTCAACATTATTACACGATAGACAAAAAAGTAACATAACTGAAGTAAAAACTCAGCTTCGAGATTCAAACCTTAGTATGCAATACACTTTAATTTCGAGATTAATAAAATCGTTGATAAAAATAGCTTAGTCAAACTCAAATATAAAATAATAATAATCACAACAGTTCCATCTTTGACACGATCATACACAATATTCAAATATCTATCGATTACGATAGAAAAGTTTGTGAAAGATTACTTTCAAAAACTTTTCATTTTCAATTCATCCATCATCAAAATCTAAACAACTAACCAATCAGATTACACAACAAATCACATTTTTCCCCGATCGGACAACTATCTCGAAAATTAAACATCCCTTTGACCTCTGTTCCCTCCTCTTTCGCAAAGAGCATTTATATTGTAAAATGCAAACTTGGCGGCAGCATGTATTACATTTGTTCGTCGTTATGAGCAAAGTTGAGCCCAAAGCATATGCGACTTTACTGTATGCGAAGATGTCTCGTCTTTAGGAATGCTTTTAATATTGTTTCAAGTCGGATCTTGCTTTTTTTTGCTTTTGGATGTTCGTTTATTTCGAAGTAGTTTAAGAATTTTATCTAAGGCGTTTGCGAAACTTAGACTTTTTGAAAATTCGGTATTTTGACAATAATAGTTAAATGTATAGATTTAAATTTTGACAATAATAGTTAAATATAGTTGATATTTTGGTAAAAATCTCGAAAGTGATTGTCGACGTGTTGAAACAACTGTCAATCTCGGAATATTGGTCTACGCGTCCGTGTATGGATTGTATCATTTGCCGCTTAACTTCGGGGATGAGTAGGGAAACAGAGCAATTATTCATATTTATCGATTCCATATTGTAGCATTACATATGATATTTTTATTGCAGACTATTATAGTCTGCGATAAAAATGTCATTGTTCTTATCCATCAAATCTCATTGTTGTTTTTCTTGAAACCAATTTTATTTATAATCATATTGTATTTGATAAAAATATGCTAACACTAATTGAGAAATAATTCCACTATTCCTTTGATGTCTTTGGCGAAGGTCGCACACAAACGAAACATTTTCAATTATATATTCAAAACAACTTTGAAACCTCAAACATTCCAACCGACTATACTCTAATCCAGTGAATACGTTCATGCAAATTTTTATTTGATCCAATTTTCATTTTGTTTAATTTTGTACATATTTTTCATGTTAAGGGTCCAATCAAATTTTTTTTATCTATAATAAAATATAATAATATACGTAGGGGAAACTCGGATAAATCCAGGATACAGATGATTCCGCGATAGTTCGAATAATATTGATTTTTTTTGAAATTCCAACGAGTTTTCGAGAACTGCATACCTACTATTATAGAAGCTTGCTAGAAGATATATGAATTCATGTAAGCATATTTTATTGATAACAGCCCACGTGTGACGGTAATATAATTTTGCAAAGATTTTTGATTTTCGTCGGGCAAAGCACACGCACAATCCGGTGGAGTAAAAAACAAGGCTTTCAATCTGCATGAAGAAGTATTTTCAGTGTCAATAGATAGAATAGCGCTATGTATAAAGTTATATAGCATTTTCCTATTAAAATATCTAGAGAGAAGAATATGCTTTAAGAATTTGAATTGATGTAGACGTAAAACGTTTGATCATTTGAGATGTCACACAAAATCAGTAAAAATGTACATCTGAACAATAATTCGATGAAAAATAATGTAGATACAAAACTCTTTTATTATTTTATATTATAATAAACAAAAAACGCTTAATTCCACGGAATTACCCAAATCTCCCTTACATACAACTATAATTTGTTAAAATTTTATCGAAATTAACGACTTATATAAATATATTTATCGATATTGTTTCACCAAAATCCAACCTGCATTATTAAGATTCACGGATCCTCTCAAAACTTTCCCCACATTTCTTCATCAAAAATAAGACCTCGCATAGAAAACAATCCACAACTCCTTCGATCTCATCGATTCCTTCATTCTCATCCTTAGTCCTCGCCATTTTCAAGGTGCTAATCCCCGCCATAAACATCATTAGCGAAAATCTGCCGTCACGTTGCCATTGTGACGCACCCTCGCAAGCCGTTTAATGGCCGAATCGATTTTTCAGCTGAAAATTAAGCGAAATAAACCGCAAAAGTGCCGCAGCAAGGGACGACACACCCCTCTGCCGAATCGTCATCGTCCTTTTGGTTTTTGAACATTTTTATGATTGGCTTATCTGTTATTGTCGATCGGGTTTTTTTTTTTTAATTTGAAAAGTTTCAGTGGCCTATTTTCAGTTAATGGTTTCGATTTTAACGACGTTTTTATATGCGGTGAACCTGAAGGTATATTATGAATGTATTTGATCATTTGTGAGAATGTTAATATGATCAATTTTATAATACTGATAGGTTCAGTTTCACTAATACAATATTAAAAAAGTTAATTTCGTAATGTATCAGAAAATCGATGAAATTCGACAAAATGAAATGAATGATATGAAATCGTAAAACGATGTTTAAAAATTTCTTTAATTTTTTATTATAATAATTGATGCAGTTATAGAAATTTTATTTCAAAAATTATGAAGCACTCCTTGATTCGTTTTATTTTAAAAAAATTCTATTACATTTGTCACAATGAAAAATGTTCTGTGATAAAGAATATTGTTCATGACTATTAAAGCTGTTAAAAAATTGCTTTTACTTTAAATACAAAATGCAAATTGCATTGAATAAAAGATGCCCGTGAGAAACTAAAGGATTATTATTCTCCAATTAGATTTCATCGTATACTTTGATAAAACTCAAGGTATTTCCAATAGAATTCTTATAAATCATACTGTCGTATCAAATTACATACAACCCCCATTATTTCAACTGAAAGTAGCACATGCAAAATTACCGGTAAATTGGCAAAAGTATGTCATTACCGGTTAAATGGTAATTACAAAGGTATAGAAAAAGTAAATATAAAATAAAAGAACTTATATGATAAAAGAAAATTAACGATAAAAATATTTCTTTCATTTCGAATTATCAGTAAAACTATATTAAATTTCATATTTAACACATTTTGGTATTTTACGAAAAAACATATTCAACGTTTTTATTTAAAAGAATAATACAAAAAAAAACAAAATATACGCTAACATTTCATTTGTAGGGGGGGAGAGGCACACTTTTTTCTTGCTCCGGACCTAGTAATTTCTAATGCTGATCCAAATTGGATATCATGTCCATGGCTATACATGTATTCCTTTTTGGATATTTTAATTTTCAGCAAATGTATAGCAAAACTTTTTCTTTATAAATTGATTGAAATATATGGTTAAAATTTTATTTGTCAGCAATTAGGTAATTGAATTTACCAAAAACCACTGATTTCTTAATTGAAACCTGATAATTATTTTTTTTCTAAAGACCTCTCAAATACCTTTGACACTCCAAACTCACCTTTTACAAATCAAATACAACCATTGTGAATTTGTTTTCTTCATTTTTCATTTTTTCATGAAAAATACTATATAAAAGAAATGTCAAGTACATATCAACGGCATCTATAATATTATATGTTCAGATCGATTTATTAAAAATGTAATTAGTTATGCAAAAATTACTAAGATTATCAAAGTCAAATTGAAGAGTAGATTTCGTTTCATTAAAGTTTTGAGTGAAGTTCAGGCTAGTTTAGTTGGCGCGCCACAAAAATAGCTATAACTCCAAAAATAATTCGAATTTCGAAAAATCCTCTTAAAAACATATTCTTAAAGATCTAAACTTTGAAAATATGCAAAAAAAAAAAATATTTTTTTGGAATTTTAGACTAGAATACCCCCTCAATCAACATATGCACATGGCATATGAAGTTTTAATTTGAAGTTAAAAAGATTGAATTTGAATTATATAAAGTTGAATTTGAAGTGTAAAATCTGTATTAAAACAATTTTTCATTCGATATATAATATATAATATAAAAAAACTCACCAAAGAATAAGCACCAGACGCATAGCAACCAGTCCTCAACGATCTCCAACAGCAGCAAGATCTCAAAATCGGCTTGCGGAGCGGCATCTGACTTTAGTTCTACAAATCCAAACAATCACACGTAATTACGTAAAACACATTCGGAACCATAAAACAATCGCAAATGCGTAAATTTTTCGCAATGTGTCCAACACATCACGGTCCGAAACGCAACAATTCGCCGTATTGATCGTGCTGCAAAAATGCAAAGTCGCGACTGCTCGTACAACCTTCTTATGACATTATTATGAGATATTATGTATGTAGATAAGCGCTGAAAAATACAGAAGAAGACGATCTATAATTGCAATATTTTTCGATGGATGTTTTTTACGATTCTATAAAGAAATAAGCTACGATAAGTACGGATTTTGTTTACATAATACAGGTTACGGATTATTCTATGAATGAAATGCTGAAAAAAACTTGGGATTTTAACCGATTTATTTCATCTGAAATTTTCAGATGAACTTATGCGATTGTCTGGTATCCGAGAAAACGAAATACATATAAAAGCCACACGATCATCATCATCGTTTCCAATACGATCATATAGATGGTAACGGTTTCGTCGATTCATATGCAAATAGTTTAGTTTCGCGCTTTTTCCTATCTCATTTATGTAAATTTCATTTTTTCTCTCGACATTAAATCGAACGTGATCTGGATCCAGGTCAGAATATATTCGTAACAGACTTGCGTTTA
>JAOXNN020238271.1:0-10956 GCA_028571205.2 Hydropsyche betteni
AAAGATATTTTTCTTCCACACAATTCAACAAATGCGGAATCGAATGTTTACTGATCATGGAAGCTTTTAAATTTTGAAAAATATTGAAACGAATCGATCAGATTTCTAAAATTAATCTAAACCAATAGGAAATTTTATTTAAAAAAAAATACGCTTACACAAACAGGAGCAAAGCCCGCGTAATTCAAATACGTGCCAAAAAATTGAATTAGTTGAACGGAATTTGATCGAAAATAAAATTTTAAAAATACCCAATAATATATGTTATTCTAGTCACGTGATCGTAGTGTTTTCGTTGCGAAAAAAAAAATCGCATCGTCACACCTTCAAAAGTGTGACGCAATTCGAAAATCTCACATAACACATTCGTACGAAAGTTTTTCAAAATACGAAAAGCATTTTTGTTTAAGTACCTTTTTCGTATGCTGAAACTCATTTCAGATGTTTTCATATTAATCGACACGATTCGCACGTTAATTTGCATCCGATCACAATGGAACATAGTCAATTAATTGAATTGATTGAATTGGTCAATGTCAATCGAAAACCATTGTTTTGCTGAGTCAACTTTTGAAAAAGTCCTTGTTTGTTCAAAAAATTCTTTGCACAATCATGCAATGAATTTTTTCTCATCGTGAATACTAAAACGATGCGTTTTTAAAGAGTTATTCGTGAGTTGAATAAAAATAAGCCGAATGATCTTTTCGAACTTTGGTTATTAATCATTTGTTTGTTTAAAAGACATGTAAGTTATAGCTTTGTCGAAATCGGAATAAAAATAATATCTTATAAATTCTGTTTGATACTAACTAAATGATTGATGGTAAAAGTCTCTAACTTTATAAAAAAAATGGTAGTATAAAACACTTTTTGAAAGTTATAAATTTTCAGACTGATATTTTTATATGAATATAATGAAAAAACAGTATAATATAATATAATATTACATATTTTTTCATCATATTTTTGATTTTATGTACAGTTACAATTACCACATTCATATGTATGCATTTCTAAAAAAATAGCGTTTGTAATTGTCTTCTTTCATATTTCGCTAAATAAATGATTAAATTCGTCAATTACAAAGTCAAAACCCACATAATTTCTTATAATTTTCAAAAATTTTGACATGGATATATCTTATTGTTAATCTGAAATTATTTTTAATAATTTAACATACAAACCTCAATTATTATATGATAGCGTAATTACTTCCAAATAATGTAATATTAAATAATTCCATGGATATCATTTTACAATGCAAAAACAAAACTTTCAAAACAATATAAAATCCTTTATTTTATGCGAACAAAAACAATTTGTATGCAAATGTTTGTCGTTGAAGAATTCATCAATATGTGGGATCACCAAATACTTTTTTGCAGATTTTTGCACACATTTCTGGAGCTCACGTCAACCCGGCTGTTACATTAGCGGCTTTCATATGTGGACTCATATCGCTGCCAATGTCACTTCTGTACATTATCGCACAGCTAATAGGCGCAGCTACCGGCTACGGAGTCCTGATGATTGTCACTCCGACTGAAGCGTTTGGTAACGCTACGGCTTTCTGTGCTACCATTCCTAACAACAGTATTTCTGTTGGACAGGTAAAATAATTGATTTTCTTTAATCATAATGAAATACGGTGGAAAATATTTAGCATGAAATTGGAGGGATTAAAATATTTTTCTTTTTAAATATCTCAATACAGTTTTTACACATCAAATTCCACTATGGGAAAGCGTTATTAAGAAAAGAATTCATAGTAATGGATTTCATTGATTACTATAACAATAGTTTTAATAACACTTTACCATAGTTTAATTCGAATTATAAAATGTTTAATTTGAAGTGTGAAATGATGAATTTTAAGTGAAAAACTGTATACGTACGTAGTATTTTATCGAAATTACAATACCATTTCTTGTGAACCGATTTTTACGTTAAGTTTTTTCATGTAAAGTGATTTCCACTGTATTCAAAAATTTCAACATTTGCAGGCAGTATTAGTAGAAGCCATAATAACAGGTGTATTGATATTGGTTTGTTGCGCTGTATGGGATCCTTGTAATGCAAATAAACATGATTCCGTTCCATTAAAGTTCGGTTTCACCATAGCCGCTATAGCGATGTCAGCGGTAAGAAATTTTCTTTATTCAAAACATATGAAATAGCTCATAAAAAATATAAGACGTTTAAATTATAAGGGTCATTACACCGGAGGCAGTATGAATCCTGCGAGGAGTTTCGGACCAGCTTTATGGAATAATGCTTGGGATCGACATTGGGTAATAAATATTGAAAATGTGTACTAATATAATAAATAAATATGGAGTCTTATTGAATTTGTGTTTCAGGTTTATTGGGTTGGACCAATTTTGGGTTCGGCTCTGACAGCTATGACATATCATTACTTGTTCGAGAAAGAAGCACCCCGCACTCTACGTGAAGAAATCCCGTTAAATGAGAAAAACAATAAGGGAAGAAACGATTCAGCTTTCAACGATATAAGCCATTAAGTGGAGATGTATTTATATGAAAGGATCAGAGTTTTTCAATCTGTCTTGAGAAAATTAACTTTTTGAGCGATAATGAATTTTGTTGATTCAACAAAATCTTCGTGAAGTTTCTCAAATTGAATCAACGATGATTTTTTTCAATATTTCTCGTATGGAAGAGTCATAGTTAGGATATTATAGAATGCATATTTACAAATATAATAATTTATAATGTATAATACTCATCATAGGTAATGCGCCTAAGACCAAAGTTTCGATAGAAGCATTTATTATAATTCACAGATTTTTCAAACGTATGACTTACATATATATATATATTATATATAAATTCCAACTGTATTGAGACAAATATATATTATTTTAAGGTGTATAAATAAAACCAAAATTGTTGAAATAATTTTTTTTTAATCCTTTTTGATTCTATGCAAGATTAAATATTACAATGATCGAATCTTCTTTTGACAATATACACATTTATATTTTTACGCATACCAAAAGCGAATATTTGAATATAATTCTTCACATATGACTGAACTATAAATTTAAAATAGAGTATGTATATTTGAATAATATTAATTTTTCAATATAATTCACATTCATTGGGAAAATTGTCTCATTTCGACAATTAATTCTTAATATAATGTGTATGATTAATTACTATTTAAACTCAAAAAGATGAAGAAATCAGTCTCAAAATTAACCTATAAATATACTTTTATTTCAATTTACATAGATCATATAACAGTTCAACATTAAGTCTGAAAATGCAACACATATAAATTTTTATGATCCTCATAGTGAAGTATGCACAAATACGGTATATTTATACATTCATATTACATATATATATACTCAAATGTTCATATAAACTTTAAAATTTAAATATAATACAATAGAAAATTTTCAAATACAATCTTGTTTAATTCTAACCCACTAGGAATGATGTAGAAGCACCTCTAAATCACTTTCAATCATTTATGCAGTCTCACAATTTTCTCAAATGAATTAAAAAAATATTAAAGAAAAATCTTTGATTAAATCAACGTATCGTTAAAAAGATCAATTGTAAATTGCACTTAAATTTGTTCGTTTATAAAAAAAATTATGTACACAATACAATATTGTTGTTGAGTGCAACAGATTAATACTACTTAAAAAAAATGAAGCATACATGCCTATACTCATTACACTTTCTTAAAATAACATAATCATATATGCCAATACATTGAAGTACTATATGTTCATACATAAAATTGAACATAAATATTTTAGTTAACTTCGACAAAAATGAAAATCGGGATATACAATTATTTTATGACAAACAGTAGCATGAGTTTTAATCTGCATTTTCTTCCCAATTTTCGGCAGCGTCATGGTTTACAATGGGTTGAATATCTTCTCGTTGAAGTCGAATGAAAATCCTATCGACAAAAACGTTATTGTACACGCAAGTTCCGAGTAAGAGGACGATAAATCCGATCAGCTGAGTCCAGTGGAATGCTTGTCCCCACAAACAAATGGAGGCTATCCAAACCACGAGAGTTCTGAAATGAAAAATTATCGTTACTGTTCGGTTTCTAATAATTATATTCAGTATAGGTATCTCTTGTTTAACACTATTTTTCTTTAACACAGTTTCTGTGTTAAAGAAAAAACATTTTTTGAATGGAATTGTCTTTAACCGAGCTACGCAAAGTGATGCAGAATTACTGAAAATTATTTTTATGATGTATCTATGCCATTGTTTATTTAAAAAAAGATACAAGTAGAAAAACAACATGTACACTTTGCAAACGTTTAGTTTTTTGAAGTTTTTCTTAAGAATCACTTCTTTTAATTAACTTCACTTCTAATTAATCACTTCTTTGAAAAAAAACTGATAATGAAAGCATAGACACAATTTCAATAATTTCCACAAAAACCGATGTATATATTTCTTTAATTTTTCTAAAAAAAAAACCTATCATCTTTTTCACACAGTTGTATAACTCGTTTAATACGATTTAGTTTTACATGATAATATAGTAAAACCTATATACCATGTTGAACAAGAGACACAAATATATTATGAAATTTAATTTTTCACCTGATGGAATCCAGAACCATCCTCGTAGTAGCAGACATTTCCCTAGTAATACTTATTCCGGCAAAATTAAAGAAAGCAATCGATATAACAGATCCGACCACAGAGATTATAAGCAAACCATTGTTTCCTATTAAAAATTAAAAATAAATTATAAATAAAACATTAACGAGGCTATTAGCAAATATATTATTAAACTGACCGATTTGAATGAGGCCGTCAATAGCATCTTCGAGAGTGCCTCTCGGGTTGTTGTTGAATAAAGGCGGAGCTGGTATGTAATAGAAAATCACATGAAGTACGGCAAGAGTGAAAAATCCAAAGACACCTTCCCATCCGACAGCCTGCAGAGGAGCAATCTCTCTTCCTTAAAATCACACACCACACATGAATATAAAATAATCTGGATTTTGAAAATTCATATATTTCCGAAATATATATACCCGTAATGAATTTCTCTTCATATACCATTTGAGACGCTGATATAATTTGTGCTAAAACAATCAACAGATCGCCAGTTATTATACTATTCGGTCCATAAGAATGAGTAGGATCCGTGTTCAAGAAGTCAGAAGCGCCGACGATAAGTAAGCCAATAATTACAAATCCTGAAATAAGGAAAATTATATTATCTCGCAAATGTACTCGGCTTAAAAAATTAAAAAGAGTCACACACGATCCGATGTTGCAATACGATTTTTTCAAATGTAATCAATGTACAATATTCATAATCCATTTTCATCATATCTAACAAAATTGTATTGTGGCATTCGATCGCATATAGCTCTTTAATATAAGTGAAAATTATATTTACCTATTCCGAACCATTTTTGTTTGCCGATGTTTTTATCGAGGAATATCACCGAGAGCAAAGCGGTGAAAACAATAATAGAGCCTCTAAACATTTGAAAACTGCTAACATAAGTTAATGTCAAACCAATATACATAGTAGATGTTCCAATCTGAAAAAATTAAATTACTCTTATTTTAATGAGTCACAAATCATTTTAATTAGGTGACAAATTAACCGAACCAGTCATTCATCTGTAAAAAGTGTACCACAAAAAGGGTTGGGTTGTGATGTTTATTATTCATCGAAATTCCCATGAATTATTATTAATTACCATTTATGTCAACATATAACTGATTCACGACATGACACGATTCATAACTGAGAATCATGTGACAATTTTTAAACCAAATGGTTTTTTGTTTTTATCAGACGTAATAATGTAATGAAAAAAAAATAAGAATTGTACAAAACTTATGATAAAACAATGAAAATTTCATTAATATTGATCATCAGAATCAAATTAAACCTACGTTACTCGCGTTGTCTTTCAGATGCCAGTAAATGAAAAAACGAAAATGACTTTAAAACCAGAAAAATTAGAAATTTTAGAATTTCTTTATACCTTTTTGTTAATAATCAATGATTTGTTGGAACATTTTGTACCAATATTGAATGATATTTGTGGAATTCACAGTAATATAAAAATTTGATTAAACTGAAAATAGACAAGAATATTTTTCACAAGACATTATTTTTTTCAGTTTTCTAACGAGTCAACCTTCACATTCAGTTTGACAAAAATCTTTATGCAGAATGCATTTGTTTCAATTTTATAACCGATTTTTTCAACGTATATTATTAGCCTCTACAATTGGAAAGATAAAGCACGCGAAAACACTAAATTTCTTTTAAATCTGAAGCTTTATTTAAAATCTGAAGCTTTTACAATGCTTAGTTTCAGAATTACATCCATAAATCTAAATCTCATTTGGAATTATTATTAAATAAAAACAATTTTTTCGAATTATCCACAAAAACCATAAATTATGGTTTTTGTGGATAATTCGAATTGGTTTTTGGTGTTCAAAAAACGCCACACGATTAAATAACACAAAAAACTTAACGTCAATATCGAAAATCTTACCAAATCAAGAACCGCTGGTGGCATTAGTATGAACGGATTGAAATTTCTGTTTCCTTGAATCACGCTGTAAGCATTAGCAGAAACGGACGGTCTTCCAGCAAACGCACATACAAGTGACTTGAATACTAATAAACACAGCATTTCGCCGAGGAACATAAAGCTGGACTGAAAATTACATATACGATCAATAAAATATTACAAGGATTCGAATAAGAGTCAAACCTTTGACAAATACCTGAAGGAACGGATGCCGAAATGGTCGCTCTACACCGTCCGATCCTTTCGAAGACAACTTGTCTGCCCAATTTGTGGATAACGTATTAATAGAGCCAGTGATGACCAGCAACAGCGCCAGAAACTTTTGGTAATTTGTCCAAGCCATATTTCAGCGGTACTTCACGATACTTTCGAGATTCTCTAACAAATTTGAATTGATGAAAAAGATGGCTTAATAGAATATGTATCTGAAATAAAAAAATATATAATAGAAGAGTATGTTGAGTTGAATTACAATATGGTTTTTTTTAGTACAATTGTTATAATAAAAAACGCGCAAATATTCAATTCTGGTAAAAATAACGACTTGTTTGTAATCTAAACTTATTAACTAGAGATGTTTATGACATTAATCGATAAAAATAATTAGCAAGTTAAAACAAATTTATCTGTTATTTATTTAGAGCAAACAAGCTATTATACTAAGAAACGCTATAAAGATAACATTTAGCAATGTATCATCAAATCGAAAAACATATGAGAATATGTTTGGAACATAATAACAATTTTGTTTTATAACACGTGATTAGGGAGAATCATTCTATAATTATTTGTAATTCATCAATTTTTATTTTAACATTTCTTTTGAATTAAATAGTTTCTCGTATCAAAGCCAAATCTGAATCAAATCAAATATGACCGTTATCGACTCGTTCATTATTTTTTCACATAGTTTTATATAAAAATATTCCAAAAGCACTGCATTCGGTTAAAAAATTAAGTTGAATGACATTAAAAGCAAAAAGTTCGATTAATAAACAATAATAATTAACGTTAAAACGTTTGTTTACTTATTATTAAGAAAATATAAATTTCATTTTACGAACCACTTTCAATCGAATTAATCGTTTGTTACAAATACGAATATATTTTCATAACGCATGCAAAATTTCAAGGTATAAAACAATCACCAATCAATATTAGCCTACTGATAGTGTTTATCAAAACTAACAAAATTTATATGTTGATAGTTCGGTTTTATTGCTTTGTTTCAGTTTTATAAATTGTGAGTCAATCGAGAGTAAATTTGATGAAAATGAAATCAAATATATGAATCAAAACCAACATTTCATTTGTAGCTCGATTCAAAGAAAATTTACTTATTTAATTTATAATATGAATCATATTGCAATATAATTAATCTGTATCAAATTTGGAACATATAAATACATATATGACTAAAACAAAGAACGAAAACAGTTTCAAAGTTTAAATAAAACTATTGCTTTAAGAAAACATAAATATTAATGAACAAGTTTACAACAATAAGATAAAAAAGCGCTTATAAAAAAAATAAGACGTCAATCATATTTATAATAATAAATCTATGCAGTGGCAGATTTTCATTGGTAGAGGCCAGAGTATTAAAACATTTTGGCGGTCTTATACATATGTAAATGAACAGGGTCAGGTTTCCAGTGATTACACATAAATCATTGAAATTGTAAAAAATCAGCGCCACAAACAATAATTTCATTGTTTGTTATCAATACATAATAGTCAATGTCATAAAATATAGGACAAATGATCGATTTTTAGAATAAAATTGCGTGATGTCTATAGGATCAATATAGAAAAAATATAATTATCATTGAAAAATTATTTTTCAAAAAGGCTAGGGATTCTGAACTTCTACTGCCTATAGGTGAATCCACCGCTGTAAATAAAAAATACAACATCGCACTTATGCAATAATAAGTTTACATAATAATACAATTTCATTGTAACATATATAAGATATGCAATAAATTAATAATAATGTTTATCATTAACAATTTTATATAATATTAAAAATTCAAACGTTCACTTAATCACATACAGACTAAACCCCAATCGTAACCAGGATTTTTTTAGGGGAAGAGCAAAACACAACTTTTTTATATGTATACGATACAAATACACTGTTATTTTTAATTTGAAGTATAATAAACTGTTCAAAGAATTTATTCAGATATACGTAGGATTGCCAACTGTACTAAAATATGTAGCATTGTACTATATTTCAGGTGTGTACTATATACTGCTGAAGAAATATATAGTATGCAAAAATACTATATTTCCAACGCCAAACCTAAAAAACAAATCTTTCATTTTACACAAATGAAATGAATCTTTAATTGAATATTGAAATAGACGACCTTTGCTCTGAAATAACAATATTAAATGAAGTCTTTGCAAAAGTAAAAGGTTGTAGGGGGTTTACGAACAAAACTACAAGCCAAAAATGGCAGCATATTTTTAAAAATATTGAAAACAACTTGCCAAATTTATTCAAAATAATTAAATTCCTGCCACTTGGGCATTCACAAAAAGGATATTTTAGGTTATGAATTCGAAGCGGTGAGAAGAACAAAGCAGCCGTAGTACATCATTAATTAAAAATAAGTTTTTGATTTATTTTAATGTAAAAATTGAATGTCATAAAGCATACGACACTTATTTTAAATAAAAATTTGTTAAAAAATATGCTATTTGTAAAAATAAATGAGTAACAAACCAAGTACACATATATCAATTTTTTTCCGCCTTTTCTATGAAATACTAAATTTTTTATAAGATAGTTTGAAAAATACTATATTTCGACATACGCGATATATTCCAACATAATCCTCACGATCAAGTAAAATTTGCACGCATTACCAAAATTTACGAAGCGAGCACGAAATCCAGTGGGTTTCCATATTCAAAACACAAACAAACCCACAACTCCACCCGTCGCAAACAACAAAAAGCGTCAACTTCCACCGAACAGACCTCTGAAACGCAAAACCGAACGCACCAAAACACGGAACCGACGAAAACCCAACGGCCCGCGAAAAGAGTCCGCGCTCGCGAAACAAAGCGCCGAACCCTTCGGACCGGCGACCGTTCCACATATCAATGAGTCATTGTCAACGTAGCGCTTTTGCGACGCAAACCGCCAAAGCGAAGGGAGGCTTTCGCGCCGAGGCCCACACACGGCCGCGGGACATCCGAACCGAGGCGGGAAAATCGGGGAAAAACCGCGCGGGAGTAAAAAGAAACGATACCTGACGTCGGAAAACGGACCGCGACACAACATACAAATTACAAACGCGGACGGCGTGCGGTGTGGACAGCGCTCAAAACGTCTGACGTGTAGGGTTGCCAACGTTTTTTCGGCGAAATATGGTACTTTTCAAACTAAGGATAGATGAATGGATGACATGAAAAATGTAGGACGCGTCCAAAATATGTAGTGTTTTATGAAAAGTGCGCTATTCAGAGGTCAAATTCATGGGGGGGAAGGTAGACATTAAATTTTCCCGTTTTACTTTATTTTAACAATACATTCATTGTTGGATTTATTAAAATATAGTCCTTTTCAAATAAAGCCATAAAAAATATAACACTTCCAGAAAAAAATAGAACACTTCCAAAAAAATATAGGACACATCCAAAAAAGTATGGTATTTTATGAAAAAAGCAAATATTATTATAAATATTCAGAAAAAAATTTCATAAGGAAGGGAGTTAATGTTTGAATTTTCCTATTTACTTTTACTTTACTTTTTTTTCCATTTATTCCATTTCTTCCATTTATTCCATTTATTCCATTTCTTCCATTTCTTCCATTTCTTCCATTTATTCCATTTATTCCATTTCTTCCATTTATTCCATTTATTCATTTATTCATTTATTCATTTATTCATTTATTTATTTATTTATTTATTTATTTATTTATTTATAGTCCAACGCTCGAACCCATAAGCTAAAGCGGTGCACGCAAATACTTTGTTGATACGTGTTTACATCGAATATCGAAACTTTAAAGGTCATTTCTAGGGCGATTTATGGCTATTGCATCCTAATATTTTGGCATATTAATACTGTATGGGAGTACGCGTTGAGCGTTCGACGTGTAAACATCGCTGAAGTCGCCGCCCGACTTTATATAGTTTTTCGCCTCTTATTGTTAATTAATTTTAAATTCCATCCATCAGTTCGAAGTGCTACCCTCACCCGATCCATACGCAACATTTCAAATCCGCGGCTTATTTCGCTCAAACGTGCTTATTTTATGTGTTCGTTGCATTTGTCCGAGATTTCATTGTTATTTTTCTAAGAAACATCCATTAGAGCCTGCTCGACATCTGTTTGGGCTTTCCCTCCATACTTT
>JAOXNN020238280.1:0-10950 GCA_028571205.2 Hydropsyche betteni
AAAATATTCCGTCGTAATTTGAGTATCTAAGGATATAAATTTATAATTTGTGACTTTTTTGTATTTTTTTTGAAGTAAATTGTTAATTTTCTTAAATATAATACCTTTAATACTTAACCAAAAAATTTCTCTTGTTGAAGGTGTTATTAATTAAAAAATCATAGTTTTCCCTTGAAGTTAAAAAAGTACAAAAACTTAAAAAAGGACAAAGTTTTCAAAAGCAGCATAATCCTAAAATAAATACACCTGATCAGCATATTTCAACATAATTTTTAGCCTTTCATAATTTTTGGGATTAGAACTTGACAGAAGCTCTTCAGTTGTATAGTCAAATAGATTTTGAAATAAAGAAATGTTTTGTACACTTGTATCAACATCTAAAAAACAATGCTGTTACTGTATTTTAAGTTCAGAAAATAAATTTGCTGCAGTTTATTTTGAGGATGATAATTTCTAAATTGATTCTAATTTTTTTCACGTATTATAAAAACAACATAAACCAGATTAATAAAAAGTGGCCGACCAGATTTGGTCCGCGGGTCGTAATTTACCGATATCTGATTTAATATAATATTATATATGATTATGTCACAAGCGTTTGAGAACATCTGCAATGTACGGCACACGCTTAGCAAACGACAGCGATTTTTTTCAGCGCCTGAAAATACCGAAACGGCACGCGCCGCTTTTTCTTGTCATCTGTCTGTTTATTTTCGTAAGTGAGCATTATTTTATAACTGAAAGTATAAAGTTCGATACGTTTCCGATGTTGGGGTTAATTGATGTCGGGAAAATTCGAGATTTGTTTCAGATTGGTGAAAAATTAGTAGGAATACGTATATAATGGACGTTAATGTGGACTGGTAAAATATATTTTTCGATAATTGTATCTGTCGATTAAGAAATAGTAGTGAAAATCGTTCAACACGAAAACGTAAAAAATCGGTTGGAGAGAAATAATAATGCGGTCTTGATAAAATATGATGAACATAAAATTATTCTTACACACAAAAATATTTCGGTTTTTCAGTTTCGTGTTAAAAGCTTTCCATAAAAAGTCACGTAATATATATATAATCTTTTTTTTTCTCTTCGTGACTATATGAAGTTATAGCATATATATGAAATTTGATTTATAATAATATAATTGTTTTGATGTTAATTGTCAAAATATGAAAAGTTTGATCGATCGATTTTTTTCAAAAGGTTTTTCCGAATCTTCGAAAATTGCCAAAGTAAAGATTTTACGGAGGCACAAATTTGAATTGGAAATATAAAAAATTTGCATTTGTATGCTTTGTTTTCACATGAAAACTTTTGGAAATTGTTTCTGACAATTGAGACAATTACGATAATTGTACCTCGAGATAAAGTTACACGAGATAGCATTTTGCCATTGCGTAATCAACGAAAAATTTATTGTAATAATTACGATATTTATGTGTAGTATGATTTAACTGCCTTTTGTTATATACACATATTATATTTCATTACAAAATTCCGTTTTCTACCAAAAAGCATTTTAATTTATATGCGATTTGTTTTGTTTTCAGTAGTTCAATCTTTCAAAATCAATAATTGCATTATATTCATTAGTTTTCAATTCATGAAAATATGCAATTCATATTGGTTGAAAAAATATATGAAATCTTTAAGTCTAGTATATGGATGAGTTTCAAAAGATCTTTTTATATCAATAAGAGTAATAATTGTTTGCCTTTCTCGTCTTTTTCGCAATTCGATATTTACAATCTGTTTTTATGATGAATGTAAACTTTATTATTATATTTATAGCAAATATAAATTTATCAATGCGCCAAAATCGACCCAAACTAATTTTTATTTATTAATTATTTTTGAATGGATAAAATATTGTATATAATATTCAGACGAGTTTATGTACTTGTCACTTATTTACAATTTTTTATACTTGTTACTTGTTATTCAATTTACATTGTTTCGTTTTGACATGGTTTTTGTTTTATCGAACTTTTTCAGTAAAGTTCACAAATGTCGGTCACAGGGTTGTAGCTTTCAACATCAGAAAAGTTCCTTCCATTATATCGAACGACAATAATCTTTTCATCTAAAATTCTGACTTGGCATCCTATATGCGCAATTGACATACGAGCAAATTCTTTCCATAATTTCGACATACGTTCCCACTTGCATTTGCCATGTTATTTATAATACAATAGTATTATCTAATGAAAACGAATTTAAGTGCAAAATTTTCATACACTTCTAAATAAAGAAGGGAAGTTATGCCATTAATTCCTACTTTATTAAAAGCAGTAGATATGTCTTCTATTTTCCCCTCCAATCAACATCAGTTTATATTTCAACAATACAGCAGAGTATTTGGTTCTATTGCTTTTAAAATTTTCTATTTATATCCATTCCTCGTTTATAAAATGGAATTTTTCATTCTAAAATATTGGTTCAATGTCAAATTTGTATTATCAAATATCTGGTTATACTCTGACAATTAGAACTAACAGCCATCAAAGTATTATACTAAATATAAGAGTCTCTAGAACAATTATCAGTAAACTCAAAGCTATTTTTCTCCTTCTGTTATATAGCGTTCATAACTTTTTTGATTTGTTTTATACAGGCGGACCTCGACTTTCGCACATGATTGATTCCTGAAAACGGGTGCAAAAGTTGAATGTTCGAAAGTAGAGGGATGTAAAAAAAACAACAAAAAATGGTATTTAAAATTTTTATTTTTCAGAAATTAAATAATATAGTATATATTGTGCATTATCGCCAAAAAAATCTAAAAGAACGATTTTTTCAAAATGTGCGAAATAGCGAATTGTGCGAAAGTCGAATGAGCGAAAGTCGAGGTCCGCCTGTATTTGAAAATCGGAAGTGGGGTACCAATTATGTAATTTGTCCCCAACCGCCCAATACCCTAGATATTGCACTGAACACACAGCTACAATCAAATATAATATATTCAATACGACAACAATTATAACACAAAAGTTCATTTAAAAAAATGAGGCTCATTGATTTATAAAGTGCGCTACTGCGATTCAAGGCCAATCAGACCCGACATCACGTGTCAACCAAAGCGTGCGGTTCTTCGCGTAACAATTGACCAATTAAGGGTGCGCACACGGATGGGTGTGGATTCGGAACTGCGACAGACAACGTCGTTGCGGCTTGGACGAGCGTAAATATTGACGTGCGCCATTGTCGTCCGACGACAAAGGAAGTGCGAAAGTGAAATTTTCGGCCGAAAATCGATCCGCAAAACTGACTTTTCTTTTTCGACGAGAAACTTCTGTAGGAGCGTGGAAGAAGTTTTTTATATGTTGCAGTGATTTTATAATATACTAGCTGACATGGTGAACTTCGTATCACCTATAATCGCTGTTCGTTGGTCTCGCTAAAACTAAGCTGATCATATGTCCCGTTTTTCGCATATATAAGATCTGTTGTCAACAAACGATAGATCTTCGACTCTAAATACTGGATTTTTTTCTTCTTATAATAGCGCCCGTTGTCCCGTTGGCCCGTTGTTCCCGTTGTCTTCACGCGTTCTGCGGTCACCGGTTCCCGATTTCCGTTCCTGGTTTCCGTTATGAACACGCGTTCTCCATACACCGGTGTACCCATTGTAATTATTGACACAATCAATACGCGACGCGGCGCAGCGTGGCAGTGTAATTTTCCATATAAAATTACTTAATTATTTTTTAGCTTTTATTTAGAAATTTCCCAATTATTTTTCTTTGTAAACCACCTATTAGATAAATTGAACAAAAGAAAAAAATAAATATCCAAATTGGTCAAGCGGCTTTTAAGTCTTAGCTTTAAACTGAACAACGATTCATTTTTATATAAAAGAATTCTCAGTTAAACTAGATTTTGAAAGATGAAAATACAATAAACCCCCCTATAACGTTCCCCCCCTATAACATTTTTAGCGGTTTTTTCCTATAACATTGATCCCCCCCCTATAACGGAAATTTTTTCAAATGCATTCAAATTCAAATTTTTAAAATTTGTTTCAAATGGATTTGAAACAAGTAGTTAACACGTAAAAATAAAAATAAAATAAAAATGAAAATGTTTCATTTATTGATTTCCTTCAAATCGAAAAACTAAATTGAAAACTCTTAACTCAATAATGTTTCCCCCCTATAACGTGGAACCTATCTTGACGTTATGGATAGGTTTACTGTATACTTCTACTAACTCAGCTAGTGAATTTGTATTTGATAAAATGCTTCACATCAGTGTTTTCCAGCATTATTTGTGCCATATTCCAATTCAAAGCTTCAAAAATCTTTGTCCCATTTATTAAAATTTTAAAGTTACCTAACAAATCCTGAAAACAAATTATACGGTCATAGAATAGAATTACTTAAATTTTTTATCTGAAAATTTTTCGTAACGGTGGGTGTCACGAAAGTTACCAATAAATTCATAGAAGAATCTTAACCCCCATAGTTTTCCTTCCGCATTGTTTTCGCTCCCATGATTTTAGCCTCGTAGTGTTTTCGTCTCAAATAATTTTCCGAAATATCAGGGTAAAATATCAAAAAAATATTTTCAAAAATGCGTTTTTTATAATGGAAAAAAAAGAATGATTTGAGCATTGCCTTCGCGACTTTCCGCGTATTGAAAAAAAAATCAATCACATAAAACTTTCCATCAAAAGCGCGAGAGTTCCACGTAATGTTTTTTTCTTTTCCGCATTTTTTTCGTTACCACCCCGCGATAATGCCTTTATTCCTCTTTTTCGTCCGCAACAATGGGTAGCGACCTGTCATTAGTCAACGTCGCGAAAATATAAAGAGGTTTCTCCGTTTGCAATATTGATAAAATATTTACGAATTTTTCACGCCTTGTGTATCTACGTAATGGACCGTTTGCCGACTTTATACGCTTCGGTGTTTCTTTTCTTTCTTTGTTAGACGACTATCCAGCAATGAATATTAAATTATCATGGGGAGGGAACCTTTGAGTTTTTGCGATTTTATTTTGTATCAGATTAAGATCGTTTGGTAAGATTTTTTCGAAGATCTTATTATTATATAAGTACAATAGATTATTTATATATTAATATTATGACATCGGTTTAAATAATGTGAAAAGATTCACAAGTACGTACGAATGAATATTTATATTTTACATTTAAATATAATGTAATACTCATTTGTCAGGCGAGTTATTCCCAGGGGAAATTTCGTTTCGATTTCATGAGACGGTGAAAATGTGTAATGCGTATTAAATTTTTTTTTGTTTAGCACGGATTAGAAATATTTTAATTTTAAAATTTTTATTTGAGTTACTATGAAAGTCTGAAGGGTGTTAATAATCAGGTTTTTCTTCCAAAAAATTATTTCAAATATCGAACATAGAAGTACTTTTTAAACTGAACTAGATCACTTGATTGATAGCAAAAACCACAAACATTAGACTTTTCATATAAATAAAAAAACCAAAGATTTTCACTAACAGCTTTTATACTTCAAATTAAAATTTTTAAAAAACAGGTTCGACCTAGAGCAATGTATTTTTTTTTTAAATATATTATATAAAGTGACGCATCAGTGATTGACTTCTTCTCAACAAAATGAAAAAAATTAAGATTTTTCAAAACGATAATCTTTCGAAAAGGGTGCAATAGATTAGCTGCTTATTAAATCTTAACCATCGCATTCTTTCGAGAGATTATCGTCTTTAAAAACCTTGATTTTTATGGTTTTCTGAGAAGCAATCAACCACTAATATCGGTACCTTATATATTTATTAATTGTTTATGGGATTTTAGTACGTAGAAATAAATATTAGTAAAGACAAAATAATAATCCATAAGATAAGACAAGAAAGTTCATAATCTTATTTTTTTTGTAAAAACATCAATTGAGATAATGAGATAATCAAAGTCAAATTGAAAAATAGATTGCAGTTCATTGATTACTATGAAATGATCTTAATAATACACTTCCAATGGTTGAATTAGACAAATAAAAGGGTGAATTTGATTTGTTTTAAAAGATTGAATTTAATTTTAAAAAGACTGAATTTGATTTGCAAATTTCTGAATTTGATTCGAAAAATATTTTATTCGATCTGTAAAAGGTTGAATTCGGAGTGTCAAAGCTGCATGAATAAAATTTTAAGCTCCAAACAAAAGCACTTTTCAAAACAGGAACCATCTCGATAAACCATCAAAACTCAAAACACGCCCACTAGGGATTTTATCACCAGTGAACCAATTTTCCGTTAAATAAAAATAATATTTTTTTATTTTTCGATTTTTTTTTTTAATCAGTTTTTTTATATTGCTTTTTTTTGGGAAAGTATTTTTGGTTTTTCAGCTTTTTGTTATTTTTTATCAAAATTTAATCTACCGGCAATCAAAAAAACTTATTGCATTACCGGTCGATGAAATTTTCGACAAATCTGACATCGCCCACAATCTCCGACCCTCAACATCATCAAACAGTTCCAATCCACAACAACAACAAAAACCACCTCCAAATCCCCTCGCGCCTCCCCACGTCCGACAACAACAAAACCCCCGTCGACAATATGGCATTTTTCAATTTTGAAAATTCGAAAACTCGCAAACGCTGCGCAATGTTCACGGCAGAGCGCGCAATGTGAAAAACCGCGGAAGGCCGACGCAAATATGGTTCCGGTCCCTTTTCCCTTTAGGCTGGCTTATCGATTCGGAAAACGAATAAATTACGAAGGTACAATGCGTCCCTTTGACGAGAACCGTGCCGTGGTCTAATTGACGGTTTCCACGGATCATATTCGGGAAATCTAGTCCGTTTATATATTTCGGGTTCGAATGCGTAACTTGCAATGGATGTGTTGTTGTATTGAATCGACTTTCGGTGGAACTATTGTGGTGATCGGAATACGAGTCCCGGTGTGTTTCTGAGTATTTTGTATTGAAATTTCTAGGTCGTGTACTGGGAAAAATTATCAAATAAGAGAATTTTCGATTGATAAAGGTCTTAAAATAAGTTATTATTTGCTTATTTATTTATTATTAATATTATCTATTTATAACTTTTTTGATTGTATAAAAATAAAATAACCTTTTTTTATAATACATATACGTTTTCATTTCAAAAATGAAATTATTATAGCAGTTCTTAAGTGAATCTAAAATGGTATGTAATCTTATTATACGATAAATAGTACTAAACGATGTTACATATTTAATTATAAGTATTTTATTTCTTCTTAATCAGCGACATAAATTAAACTTATTATTTTAAAAATATATAAGAATGTATTGTATTTCGATAGCAAAACTTTTTATTAAAGATTTCGCTAAAACTTTTTTAAAATTGACTAGGCAAGTGAAAGAAAATAATATGTATCGTATGATACTTTTGAATGTTGTGAGCGAAAATTCATATCGTCAATTTTGTTTGAAAATGAAAACAGTATCAAATAAGTTCGACAACAAAATATTACAAACTAAAGGATACAATTTAGTTGCCTTTCATGATGAATTAGATAAACGAATGAAAGAACATATCGCGTGGTACGATTTGAAAGTTAAACTTCATATATAATAATAGTTGGTGGGTTAGGTTTCGTGCAGATTTAAATAGGTCATTTTGTAAAACACTTCAAACGAATAAATAAAAACTGTAATTAAATTATGCAATATAACTTTTTAACGGTACGAAATAAAATTTAGTCAATAAAAATCTAACTACAACTACATGCTGTATATTTGAAAATTAGAAAAAAAAAAATAACGGATCCAATCAAAGTTACGATGTTACATAAACCAATAAGCTCATAAACCAATCATTTTCTTATTTTTATCGTTTCCAAATACTAAACTCAACGGAAGCAATTATTAAAAGAAGAAAATAATTTCGAAATATTCTACATTTCTACATCCCACAATGCCCTAATAGAATTTTCAATTCAAAACCTATAATAATTTATTTCTTCCACTGAAACAACTGGTACATCACAATAAATGTACATCTATACTTAATATAATTGAACTCGACACATTTCAAATATTGAATGTTTATATTATATTTTGTATTCATTATTCAAATTTAGCCAGCCCACAATGTAGCTGTAACGCTGCGTGAATTTTTATTCGTAAGGATGATGGTTCAAGCTGCGAGGATGGCGAGGGTAGATTCCATTTTTAACTGCTCGATTGTCTCGAATTAGGTATTTAACCATTTGGCTCGAAAATGAGAGTTTGATCTTTCAGTTCACGGGTTTGAGTCGGTTCTCCTCCCAAAATATCCCACATCTTTATACTAACAAATCATGTTTCTATATATGTGGAAAATAAACTAATCCAGATACCACCAAATCAAATGACAACTCATGGGTTATTCAAATCTGAAAAAAATAAATTTACCCTCAAATTTTATAATTTCATTAAATGTTTACTCAATACATATGTCCGTTGATATTCAACGACATGTACTATTACAAAAATAAACCTATGAATAATTATAACAGCCGTAGGAGCTAGACCTATTGTTTCGTCTACCCGCCGGAAAGTCGCGCTTTCCCGCCAAAAAGCGTATCCGGGGAGCGGCCCACGATCCGAATCCTTTTGGCCTGTTTTCATTTGTCTTATCGTCAATTAGTCTTCGGCGTTGCCGGAAATTGCGGTCTTTGAGCTATTTAAGGTCGTTTCCGGTTGTGACTTGTCGGCAACGATTGAATTTTGATCGAATTTGGATTTGTTTTAGCTGCAGACAAACTTTGTTTTCGGATAAAGATGGCGGATCGCGGAAATGAGTGGATACAGCGGAGAGTAAATAAAGATTTTTGCACAGCTTATTTTTGTAATGATTTTTCGTTTTTGATGTGTCGAAGTGAACATTCGTGATACTAATCTGAAAATTTAAGAATTTTTTCATAAACTTTTTTGATGATTTCAATATTTTACATCTGAAAATGTGTAAAGGTGAGATTTTCGTTTTGTGATTTACGATATAAAGTTTTTCTCGGAAAATTTTAATTTTAAATAACATTTGAGTATGGAGAGGAAAACTGATTGAAGCGTATATTTCAAAGAAACCATCGAGGGATGAATTTTACAATAATATAAAACGAAAAACATATAATGAAGAAAAACAACAAATAATATTGTACAAAAATTAAAATATTTTAATAGTATATCTAAAAAAAATCACCACGAAAAATAGAGTGAGGATGTTTGTGTAGGATCACGTTATCGTCCAGATTTATATTTATTCGATGCCTGAATCACCTTATATTGGCTGGTCGAATATTTACGGTGTGCTCATAGAGAAAATTTACAAGACACATACTGATGATATGAACATGCACGAGGGGCTGGAAAATTTCGGAATTTCCCCGTAAAAACAATATTTTGTATCTAAAATCCCGGTTTAAATTCTGACGCAACAAGCAAATTCACTTCTCAACTAATAATAATCGGAGTTTTTTCATACACCCACACGTTAGGCCGTTTAATATTATTATATACATATATTTATTATGTAAAATATAGATGGTCGTAAAACAGCGAAGTTTTAGCTATAAATATAAGAGATCGTTTCCATAAAGTGAGCTTTTATTTTAAGTTCTTATTTTATATATGCTACTTGTGACCATTTCGATCAAGGATTTTATATTTATTTAACACTTATTTCTAAAATAAAACATTACTAATTAGTGTTTACATAATAATTTCTACTAAAATAAACGAAAATAACTATTTACTTGATTTCAAATTAAAACTGGCTGAACTATAGGGAGGCCAAATTTACCTTAATTTTAATTTATCGATTATCCGTTAATTTTTTACTAATCATCCTTTCGCTGTTTCGGTAAATTCAATTTTTCAAAAATATTCAAAATAAAAAATATATTTTTTTATTTACCAGTAAATTATCAAACTATTATTTGAGTCATTTACCAGTTTACCTAAGATAATGATCTTCTTACATTATACGATCAAAATTATTTGGCCGTTCCCCGAACAATGTTTTCACAGCAATATGTACATATTGCCGCATCTCATGACCATAAAAATGACGGATATAATCGACTCGTTTACATATTTGTAATATTGAAATAACGTTTGAAAGCACATCGTTTCGGATATTATTAAATTACGTGGCTGATATTGGAAATATCGACATGATTGTGTGGAATTCACGAGGGGAAGGCGTGGCTGAATATTGTGACTCACTACTGTATAATTGATTTTGATGCTAATTAGTTTCGGAGTTCGGTCAGTACATGCAATAATTAATATGTAGCCGCATTATTTTGCATATCAATAGGTAGTTAGTGCTGGTTTTCAGGCGTTTATATGGAAAATATCCATAAAATTCACATAAAAATCATATGATACCCTTTTATTAGATTCGATGCATTTTTTTAGTATAATATTTGTAACGAGTCATAATATAAAAAAATTATTCAAAATCAATCGAAAAAATTCATTTCATATTTCGAATGAAATAATTTAGAATATCTTCTCCTTTAGTATTATCACCAAAATGTAAACATTATATTATATTATAATAAATAGTAATGAATTTTTTTTCTTTAGATAGGAACACTCGAAATTTGTTCGGATATAGCAACCATGTTATTAAAGTGACATCTGTCAAATTTGTTGAAAATCGCTTAGTAGTGTATGGCAAATTACTATGAAAGGTTACAGGGTCGGACAACGTGTATAAATCATCAAACTTTACTGTACATTTAAAAATCGAACGTCCTTTTTGAAAGACCCTTTATATTATACTAATTACCCCTATATATAATCATGGATTTCTGTGTCTGTTCGTTCTAATGATGCTCGCGAATTTATAAAATATTATGGTCTTTATGCGTATACAGTTAACGTCTATAATATGATGCTTATTATCTACTGCCTCTGGCTTTGCCTATATGTCACAAACAAATAACAAATGAACTATTTTGATTTTATTAATT
>JAOXNN020238290.1:0-10948 GCA_028571205.2 Hydropsyche betteni
CAATTTACCATTTTGATTGTTTTGAAATTGATTTTTTGGTATCATGTGTAGGCATTATTTCAATTTGTTATGAATCACAACATCGGCTGTGGTTTTGTATATAGGCCTATATACTAGTTTATTATAATAACCTAGTCTGAGTAACACTCAAAACAGTTAATATTAACCTTTATTCAAATTGAATCACATTTCATTCTATCAAAACCATTCATCACTTTCCAAAAACATATAGATAACGCATTATCTACCGCCAATCGAGTATCAAACATCGAAACGCTCACACGCTCAACTTTTTCACACCGTTTCATTCATCGAACAATAATCATGCAAAAAACCCATTCCAACACCCCCGCGCAAGTTCAAACACCTCATTACATAAATCCAAATCGAACCACTACGAATTCCGACTACCGACCACGTGCAGTCCGAATTCAAATCCCCGACAATGGACCTCACATTTCCGAATCGAAATCTCGTTCTCGCATACGTAACACCGTTCGAGTCACGTCTCGCAGAAGAAAGTACGATCCAGACTCGTATAATATAATACACATATATATATTATGCGATACGAACGCACCGTCGGAAGGCTTTGTGTTTGTTTTAGTTCCTATAAACAGTGCGTACGCGCAGAAACGTGTACGAAACATATTCAAATCGCTGTCCGAGTGAAAGTGGACGGTCTTTTTTTATTTTATTTCGTATAAATGAACTTTACGCGCGCGAATCGTATTGTGATAATGGCGCGGCGCGTTTCGAGTGGACAATGGGTTTTTTTCGGCGGAAAAATTACGTGTGTGGCATCGGGTTTGATGAGAATGTATTATACTTTGACGGAATATAAAATGTTGTTCGGAAAAGTTTTCGGAAATCCGATTTTTTTTATGTCGTTGGATATAATTTAACGGTGGATGGTTGCAATTTGATGGTTCGGGTGTATGTGCGTAGATCCCGGCGTTTGTTGCTTAACTTCGGTGGTTGATGTTTTGATGGTGCATTGTTGGAAATTCGTATTGTTTGGAAAAGTTATCGGAAATCCAATTTTTTTGTCGTTGCCAAATATAGTGGATGGTTTCAGTTTGATGATGGGGGCGTTCGTTAATTTGTTGCTTAGCTTTGGTGCTTGATGGGAATTTTGAATTCATAAGGCTGATGAGGTAGTGCGTTTTTAATTAAAAATTTTACTTCTTTATGATGTTTTGCGTCTTAACATGTTTCGGAAAAAATCAGTTATTAAAGAATCATTAAAACATTTAAAGTCAATTATAACTTTCGATATTTAAACGATTTATTATTTATTAAATCAATTACAGAAAAGGCATTGCATCAATAACATATGTATTCACATTCAGGTGTACCAATTGATTTCTATATTACTTTAAAAAACTTTTTCTTTTTTACATTTTTTATTTTATTTTTAGTCTATGATCATAAAATCTTTTAAACTTCAAAGAAAATTAACACTTTGCACTTTCAAATAACTCAATATATATGTAGACTATTTATCATTAAAATTGAAAAATCATTAAAAGAACAAAAACTTCAATTTCAATAAACTATTCATTTAATATTTTTCTGAAAGAACGGTTAATTTTTTCTTTATATTTATTGTTTTTACGCATACTTTTAAAAAATCTATTTATATTTATTAATATATTAAAATACACTCAAATTTCATCCATTTTCAAGCAAAAATTAAAATTGGCAAAATAACAAACATCGACGAATCAGCAATCGAAATACAAACAATCTCACATTTTTTCCAAACTCATTTATTTTAAAATCTCGTGAAACTACCGTTTCTTTTTCCGACAAGTACTCTCGATATTTATTTGCATTGGAACATATTACAATCTAGTACTAATGAACAGTGAAACCCAAATTCGAGAGGATTCTTTGTACTCACTCGAAGTTTAAAAATCAGATATCACTTTTACCATCCGAACCAAAATATTGCGAATTTTTTGCCTTAGATTTTTTAACGTGTTACGATATATACATATTATAATATCAACTAGAAGCGTTTTCTTTTTGTTAATAACGCAGTTGTCGAGCTGCTTTCATGCATATTTTTTTCATATCACAATCACTTTTTGGGCGGCAATAAATTATGCGCAGAATTCGTTCATAAATCGCATTCCGTGCAAAACCGATAAGCTTTTTGATACGTCGGTAGAAAATGGGTTCGAAATGAAAAAAAAATTGTTGAATAACGTGCGATTAAATAAATCGACGAAATTGAATTAATTGTTGAAAAATTTAATTGTTTTGAAAGTGATCAATTTCGTGTGACGCTAATTAACGGGTATTGACTTTGATTATAGATCATGATTGTATTATTTTTTTTCTAATTTGAAATTCGTGATTTTGGAAAAAATTGGAACGGGTTATATAATATACTATAAATATATATTTTTAAAGAAAGAAATTAATGCGAATTCAAACCTAGAAATTGTCAACTCAAACTATTTTTTTCATTACAAGAATTAATCGGTAAGAATTCAAAATGGTATATGTTTCGAGATTAACCACGAAGTTAAATTTTCTCCGCAAACTGCTGTGAAAGTGAAAAAAGAAACATGTTATCGCTTAAAATAATTCCACGAAGTTATTTTCAAAGATGCAGATTGTATCGTTCTGAAAAATTCATTTAAGTACGTTGCAATTTCACATTGAAAAATTTTCGAAAAAAAATGCAAAAAGCGAAAGTGACACATTTTAAACGAACATACTTATTTATCATCACAAATTTTCGTAACCACGAAAGTTTTTTTTTTATCAAATGCATGGATCAAATTAAAACGTGTCTATATTATTATTAAAAAAACAACGAATTAAATTACGTAAATATTCATTAAATTTTTTAGCAAAAACTGCAAATTATATTCATTTTATATTTCGCATATCATATAATCATCAATATTGAAACTTCGTGCTATTCTAACGAGAATCATCATCATATACAACATCTATATTTTTCATTGAATAATAAGAATTTTCCGAACTTAAGAAGAAGAAAGTAACATTTGATGAGTTTGAATAATAAAAATTAATGATCTTAAAACGAAACTTCACTTACTTTTCACACGAATTATCGCTGAACTTCAACGGTCACATAACAAACAAGATGAGAATCATTGAATCAATTTGTATATCTCCCATTGAAAAATAAGATTTTTCCGAACATTGTTATGCTTTTGAATATTAAAAATTAATTTTTATCAAATGATTTAGAAACAACGATTCATCGACTACTTGTACCAATCATTGCTTAACTTCGACGATCACTGAATAAACAAGATGATATATTTTATCGAATGATATGATGAAAAAGATTCGCATATTGACCGGACCAATCATCGTCATTAACTTTGACGATCATTAAATAAGATCATTGACGTCAAATTGTACATCTTTTATTGAAAAATAAGATTTTTCCGAATATGATAATGAGTTTTAATACTATATTTCGTCGTCGAAATTAATCATCGCTTAATTGCGAAGATCTCTGAACAAACACGATAAAAATCATCATCACCAACAAATCTTTTCAAATTAAACACTGAAAACGACTCCTTATCAAGACCAACGATCCATCTATCAGTCGCTTAACTTCATTCAACAAAAAAACCGTCAACTCCAACGAGAAGAGCGTTCATTAGAAAACTCGCAATCAAACATGCATCATTACATGCGAACGGATTCATCGCTTTTTTCCCAAAAGCGATCAATCATCGGCGTGTAACAATAATATAATCGATGCACTTTTACTGCTTCGGATCTCCACTTCCTTCCTCTGGTTCTCATGAAGAAGGCATTCTTGTCTGGAGATCGTGTCGTCGATACGCAAATCCGACGAATGCGAAAACGTTTTCTTTCGCGCGTTTTATTTGTATGAATTATACATGCGGTCGTAATTAGTGTTAATCGTCTCGGAAAAAGTTCGACAATTGCGACGCTAATTGCGAAACGCGCATGGCTATTTTGTCGTCACGATTGCGTTTTTTTTTGTTGTTTTTCGCTCGGAATTCGACTTGATCTGTCAAAAATGATTGTTTTAATTGATATTATTTACAGTCAGATTGTTCTAATTAATCCGTGCGCGTTCTAAGCGTTGACGGCTGCTTTATGTTTTAATTAATCGCGAATCAAATTTCGTAAATTGAATTAATTTGTTTTAATCAGTGTGATGATAAATCTGAAGATATTTCGAATGTAAGATGAATCTATGTCCGCGGTTGAACGATAAGTAAATAGTGCGAGAAGTACTTATAATTATAATATAAAGGTTTGAGATCGCATTACTGACAGATTGAATCGATCAACGGTTCTCAAGGTGTTTTAATCTATCGACAAGACGGCTGTTATGATACATTTTAGTAAACACTTCATCCATAAACGAAGCAAAGAATCTTGCTTTGTATATGAAATTTAATAATATCTGGTAGTTTATAGGCGCATCATTTAACGTCTTCTGTCAAATATGACAGTTGACGTGCTATAAGTACAATGGTGGCGAACTTTTTTTCATTCACGTGCCAAAATTTCTTAATATTTTTTACTGAATATCAGGTGTATTAAAAATTAAAAAAAATATAATACCTTCCACAAGTATGTTGTAAGACACTTCAACTGTCATATTTGACAAAAGACGTTAAATAATGCGCCTACGCTAAATGGCACTTATGATTTTGTTAAATTTCATAGACAAAGTATGATTCTTTGCTTCGTTCATGGAAAAAACGATTACACAAACGTATCGTAACAATGCCATTATTAGAAAAATTTGTATAATGAATCTTACAATATATGCTATTTCGAGTAAAATTTATCAATTATTTGAATCCATCTTAATTGTTTATGGGTAATGGAAATGTAGTTATACACTTTTGAAATCAGTCTTTCCATTCACTGAAGTTAAGTGATAAGTGGTGCGGTCATTAGATGACTTACTTAATTCTCAAACTCTTGAGAGTTACTTTCTTCTTGTCACAGCGTAAAAATATCAAAACTTTCGATATTATATCAAAAAGATCATGTCTTACAAAGAACGTTGTGTCCACTACATTCTATAATAATGACGATGATATGAAATCATATTTTAAAACGTCTTATTTACTATATAAAAATATAGATATTATTAAATACATTGTTTTACAAGATTGCGAGTTTCTGAATCAGATCATCGATTAGTCGAAAGATCGTCATCGTTTTATATAATCGGAGAAATGATTCAAAAAGCGATCGCTTAGAAATCGGGTTTTTTTTTTGTTCGATCGCACGTATCGAATACAAACGACCCGTTTCGCTATACGACAATCTCACTTTTGCAAACAACGGCACTTGCCATACGTTACACAATTCAAATAAAAAATATACGCTAGTGAATACAATACCAGTTGAGAGTCAACGAACGCGTGTTTCGGAAAATCGTTCAAACAATAAAGCATGAGATTGAAAAATTAATTTGATAAATTGAGCCCGAAATATTGATACTTTACCATAAGTGAAAAATAGATGGCATGACATGGAGTTTGAAGTTTGTTGTCCGCAGTCATTGAAATTATCAAATATGGATCGGTTTTCGAAAGAACAATGTGTTGTTATTGTTAAGACACATGTGTAATTAGACGGTTCTTTTTTGAGAATGAATTTGGTCAAAATGGGGACAATATCGTGATATGATATTGAACTTTTTGTGAGATCGATTAGACGATATGGACATCAAAGAATTGTGGTTTCAACAGAATGGTGCCACATGCCTTATAAGAGAAACTATCGATTTTTTAAGACATAGTTTTCCTGGTAGTGTGATGTCCAGATATGTTCACGACAGTTACTTCAGAAATGTTATGTCGTTGACTTGACACCATGCGATTTTTTTCCTTTGGGATTTTGTTAATTCCAAAGTCTATTCTAACAAATCGCAAAAAATTCCTGGATTAAAAACAGAAATCCAACGCGTTATTGCTGAAATTAAGCCAACCGACTTAAAAAAAGTCTTCGAAAATTTGATCAAAACGATTACGATATTTCAACACAGCCGCGGTGGTCATTTAGTCAGTAACGTTTCCATAATTCATCTCAACATGTCAATTTTATAAATCAATGAAAATTTTCCAATTAAATAATAATTTATTGTGTTCCGTTTTACACAACGAACTACCTTATAAATATAATATATCATCCTAATCGCTTTCCTCGTGATTGAGATCGTTTAATTATTTCTCTTCCATACGTCGACTCACGATTGTCCTCCAGCTCTTCCATCACATCGCAACATGCAATGTATGCATCCCAGTTAGATCAGTCGATATTCTGTTCTGATTAAGCCACCGTGAAGGGGTTCTTCTTCTTCATACACACTTCCTGTTAACACCATCTTTTCCAGACTATTCTGGTCCCATTATTATTTCATTATTGTATTAATAAAAGTAAGCAAAACTACCGAAAAAAAATTATTATTATGCAGATTCGACTTACGGCCGAGGTTCAGGAACGTATCTCCGTCGTAAATCGAGGACTATTTATATTTAAATGAAACTTCTACTCAAATATACTTTATAAAAAAAATGTGAAATAAAATCATTAAAATTTTATTTTATTTTACAAAACCGTGTTAATAATTAGTTATTTTTATCGGTATTATTTCAAAACTAGTATATAGGCCCGATGTTAATAACATCGGCTGTGGTTGTGTTAAGAAACGGAAAACGATAAAATATAAAAACCCGATTGTGTGAACACGAATTGTGTACCCGATTTGAATATTTAATATTTAATTAATAAAATCAAAATAGTTCATTTGTTATTTATTTGTGACGTATAGGCTACCCGATACCTGTACTCGATTTGAATATATTTAAGATTTAAGCAATAAAACCAGTTCATTTATTATTGTCACAATTACGACATATAGACAAAACCAATCCTGGCAGTAGGTAATAAGCATCATATTATAGACGTTAACTGTATACGCGTATAAAGACCATATTAGCGAAAAAGTCGCGAGCGTCATCGAACAGACGGATACACAGAAATCCGCTATCATATATAGGGGATCTTGTAAAAAGAGTCGGAAAGTCATAAAAACGATGTGAGGATGCAACGGCGGAAGAATCGAAGACTGCTTAGATCAGGAAGCTGAAAAAGAAAGTTGGCAAACAAGAAGGAAAGGGGACGGCTTTTTTAAAAGATCAAGGCTTGATTTAGATCATATTAATTCTAAAGAACACATAATACTCATGAATCCATCTTCCGCGGATATTCCGTCAATTTTCCGCGCGTCGTTACGCCACGCGCCATTCCTCCGAGTCATCCCCTTTCGTTTTCGAATATTCCTCGACCGTCATCATCTCCATAGTCATGATCATCACCAGCAACGAAACATCAGACCCACAGACGCCTCATCTCGTAACGTTTTCACCGGAGAGAGAGACGGGCCCCGGTGAAAGGCGCACAATTTCGGACCGACTCTTAACTAACTAGTCCGTCTTTTTGCCTTCCTCGTCTGTATTATGTACGTTATACGCTGCTCGATTCTATTTTTTTTTTCGTGCGTCGTTCTCTTGCCGGTTGTTTTTTTTTTGTTTTGCTTTTTTTGTGGCTCTTTTGGCCGTCGGTGAGAGTCATTGCCATTAACGCGCGATCTTAAAACGGCGCCCATGCAAGTTCATGACGCATTTATATAACGCGAGACGGGCTTAGATGCAATCTTTTGTTATATAACGATCGGAGGAATATCGAGAAAATGCAATGGTGGGATTCGGCGGTTGTTCACGTCTCGTTTGCAGTACGTTAATGTCCCGATGGATTGATGGGAAATTGTTTGTCTTGCGTATGAGCGCTTGATTTGCTCGAATCTGCGGGATTGATTGAACGTGCGGAAATTTTTTGAGTAAATATGAAAGTTTTGTCGATGATGAAATATATATTTATTGATACGATATCCCTGGCTAATCGAAAAATCGCCATGAAAATTATATTAAATTAAAAAAATCGCCATCATCAACACGAACCGCGAAAAATTTTGAAATAGTATGAGTAAAAAAACATTATTAATTGGATCATTTAACCATGGAGTAATTTTCCAATTATCCTAAAACTTGTCATGATTACTATTGTTGGTATGTGTCAGTGTCTTGAGTGTTGGTGTCGTTTGGAAAAAAATCTGGTCAACGTATTTTTTGACCAATAGTAAATATGTTTATAGTCGATATGATTTGCCGACAATTTGTATTATGGAACACTCCAAAAAAATATGAGTTAATGCGTATCGTATAATATTACACTTTATGGAGTAGGATTTAATCCCCTTTTATCTCCTCTTGGACTCCCCTATACATCCTTTCAGCTCATTCTGCATCATATGATGCCCAGCACAGCATGTGCTCAATCAGATTTTCAAATCTTCTATATTAGTCTTTCATGGCACCCGTTGTTTCATCATGCTCCGACATATGTGAAAATTCTACTTGGCTCCAGATATCACCGATCAATGACAACACAAAAATAGCAGGATTTAACGCTCATCTTTGAATCCTGAATATGTTGTTTATGTAATGATCATAACACATCCATCACTACACCGATGGAGCTTCCAAGCCCAAAACGAGCCTTAAATCATCAAAACATAACGCACGAAAATTAATATTTATCAACTGGCAGATCCCGATACAAATCAACGGCGAAACATACTGACCAACAATTAAAACTTGTGACTGAACTAAAAACTTTTCATTCGAACATAAACAAAACAACTTCGGGCTCCTATTGTATTGTAAGTATCATTCACTTTGAATACAATTTTTCGGTATCAATATTAAATTTCATATACTTTATTATAAAAATACACATTACGCACTGGCTACAAACGAATGCACAAACGGACATTTTCCAAAATCCAAATAAACCAAAAATCGAAAAACTTTCGAAATCCCTACATCAGATCAGAAAAATCCCGTTCAGCAGATCCAACAATGATCACCAACGCAAACATCGTTTATAATTCGAAAAAAACCCGTTCACATGCGGCATTTTCGCGCAGATCCTTAACAAGAGTTAAATTTTCGCCTTTCACAACAACACACACACACACGACTGCGTAAATTTTAATTGCAAGCGTACAATTTCGGCGGGCCTTTCGAACCTGTTTCCGCTCGTTCGCCGATCAATTATATTATAAACATGTGCGTGTCCATTGACGTTGACTGATTATCTCATAATCGCCGACGGTGTTAAATTGACCGTCGAATTAACCGCCGAGGCGAAATGCCGATTGTTCCTCGGTTAGATGTCGATGATGAGTATGATGATGGTGGTGGTGGGTGCGTGTGTCGGCTAAATGGTTTTTTTTTGGGTTTTTTGGGCGTTTCGGTGAAGAGGTTATGTGGAAGTGGACCACTTTTTGAATGGGCGTAATGCTTGAACCGTTTGTAGTGTAGAAAGTTGGAAAAAATCGGATTGATGTTCGTTTGATTGTTTTTGAAAGTTAGGTTTTGATTTTGATGATCCTGTTTGATGTATTGATATTGTGTAATGGTTCAAAAATTGAATTTAAATATTTTAAGCGAATTGATGGACGATAAATTTTTTTCGTCCATCTTTCAATCATATGATGCATAATGAGGCCCTCCGAATCTATGTGCCCGGCAAATTATTAATTGCCACTGCCTACTATATGTTCTAAATTTTTATTGAATTCTAATTTCTTATGGTACTATCATCATCGTTAGAAACCTGTTAGTTATCCACTGCAGGACAAGGCCTTATCGAAAAAATGCAATAGACTAGGCTATATATACCTTACCACGCTAGTCCAAGTCGTATTGGTAAGGGAAATGATACTATAATATATATAAAAACATATATTCTAAATAAGAACTTTTGTCCATTATAAAATTCTGAAATTATTATTTTTTTTATTGCAGCCCGCGAACAATTGGCAAAAGGGAAAATTGGTCCGGCTTTCAAAAAGGTTATGCACCACAGATATGTAATTCATATTATGAATTGATTTAGTAAATGATTTGTAGATAAGTACACCCCAATCTTTTTTTTATACGAGGGATACGTTCCAGGGGCTACCATGTAGAAAGTACGGTGACCTTATAAAAATTGGAAATAGGTTCCGCCAATATGTTAGAATGGAACTACCATCCAAATATACTTTATAAAAATGGGTAATGTGGAGAAATTTCACTATGTGAAATCATCTAAAAATATTATAAATTTTCATTAATACGGCTATTTTTACACGTTTCAAGAAAAAGAACCGATTTTTTTTCTATTCTAACATGGTTTGAAAATAAATTTAAAAAAATATGTATATTATATCACAATGGTAAGATCCAAACCAGGTCAGTATACAATTTTAGTTGTTAAATGAACATTTTTGAAATGTTTTGATAATGGCGAAATTTTTCGAATAAAAGTTCCATATAAATAAATTGATCGAACCTATCCCCGAATTTCGCAAAATCGCGGAAAATCGATTTTTTTTACACGCAAGTCTCTGGAACTTATCCCCCGCGTAAAACGAGACTCGAGCGTATAAGAAAATCGCTGCAACAACGCGACGAAACAATCCTCATCATTGACTATTAAAAAAAAAAATGCCAACAGACAACAATGCTTCGAATCGATAGAAAATCATTCTCACGATCCAACCTGCAATTGCGCAAGTCGACCTTTGGCCATTGCCGGAGAAAACTCTCGCCGACGTTGCGCAATGTTAAGAGAGGGGCGCAGGCTCTTTGGCGGGGACTGCGCCCTCGAGCTTCGCACTAGAAGCTTCGAAAGTTGTTTCGGTTTCCCTTTCGAAACGGAACTCGCCTCCTTCCTCGTTTATATTGCTCGGTATTATGTTATGATAGTGTATAGGCCCGATGTTAATAACATCGGCTGTGGTTTTGTTAAGAAACGGAAAACGATAAAATGTGAAAACCCG
>JAOXNN020238305.1:0-10946 GCA_028571205.2 Hydropsyche betteni
AAAAATTGTATTTGTATGATATAAATGGACTAGTATTGGTTTTAGTTATGTTGCAGGCGGTTAGGTTCTCATAATGATGAAAAATGGCTAGTTACTGCAGAATTTAACAACCTTTTAATTTAACTCCTCTCAAGTTAATTATAATTCAATGTTAAAAAAATCATAACGGTCAACCTTAATTATATCAACTTCCTGTACGCACTGATGACAGAGGTTTTCCAGGTACGATCTCCACTGAATTATTCTATTTTGCAAGGCATGCGCATGCATAATAGATATCTCCTGATGACACTGGTATGATGTTAAACTAATAGTTGTTCTTTATATCCTTAGAATCATTCTTCCTGAGTCGCAGTTTATTGTCGAATGGGTCGTACTCAATGTAGATCGTATCCCCAGCACCGAAACTAAAGGATTTTTTGGCCATATATTACTCTTGGGCAGAATGGGTCCAACCATAGCTGTTGTAGGAAACTAAATAGCTGCCCCACCCAAGGCCCGTGTACTAAAAGCGAAACTTCTACTGTTTTAAAGAGTTGACTAGGGAAATCCCGACACCAATCCAAACTGCACAGCTGACTATTCGAATACCCCAGAATCTCTTTTGCGGTTATCCTACGCTGAGGGCAGGCTTGATTAGAATGAAATTCTAAACATCCAACTGGTTGGAGTTCTGTTTGGCCACTGCTCCAGACACTTGAATATCGAAGCCTTTGAGTCTGCAGCACCAAGTGTACGGGGTAAGCTCTTACAGCGAAGTTCTGCATAGAATAGATGTTACTGGTGTTGTTAAATATCTGAGTTTGTAGGTTGGCAGAGCTAGCATGTGTCTTTACGCCTGTTGTGTTTGCAGTGGATTTCCATAATAAATATTGAGAGTTTGTATTGTTTAACAGCATACGATTTACACACACTCAAAGCAGAAAACATTACTTCTCTCGTTGTTGTCGGTTTACTTTTAAGTATTCAGAATATTAATCAATACCGACCAATAATACTGTCTGTCAACAATTGCTTAATATGCCTTATTGATTGAGTTATATTTGTACTTGAATCAATCATATACACGTAAAACTCAGGTGTACAGTTTAGGAAGGTATTGCCTCAACAACTCTCCGCAGTGCTTGTTGGGTATCTGGCAGTCTGACTAACATACTAACTTACCTAACACTATTTTGTGACACTCCGGCCACCCAGCAACCAGCACATCCAGCCACACTCCTTATGTGCACTCATTCGTACCTGCGTGGAACTACTCCAGCAACGGCCAGTCACTCTAGCGAAACAGGTTTCGGAAGCCCTCGTTGCCGATATTGTTGTGCACTGTGTTACTGATTGTATGTTACTGATGTTGACCACTCGTACTCCAGGCCACGCACACATGCCCAGGTAGGTTGCTCCTTCGTCTTGCATTCCGCAGCCGATGGCATCGAAGACTCTCAGACTCGGCATACTCGACAGGAATAGGCACCTGTAGCCTTTATCGTGTATGGGGTTCCAGGCTGAGTGGGCTGCTAATTACATACGAGTAGGTGGTCCAGCATAGGAAACGATCGGTTTATGAATATGCTCATGGATTAGTCTGAGAGATTGTTGTTGCCGATATTCATCTTCATGAGGGTAGAGGCTCTTGTGGAAATATGGTGGAACAGTTGTTCATGGTTTACGAACTGGCCTGCTTGAAGTAGTTGGCGGTGTACTTGCTTAAATTACAACACTGTCTTTTGTCTAATGTGAATCAGAATCCATCATAAAGAAATAATAAAGATCTGTGCATTTTAGTTAAGAGGATGGTTGACTAACTTTGGTTCATAAATAAGTAGGCGTTAATATAGTCTTTCATAAACTATTAGTTGTTAAGTAAGTATTTTTTTGATATTGGATTGCGCTGTAAGCACCATAGTAGATATATCTAAAGTAACTCATAAGGATGGGTGTTATCAAAGAATAAATCATGTTAAGCCAATGCTGCTGAGAACTGTAATTAAATAAATAATTAAACTAATTTACTGGCACATCTTGTTTTTGATTTATTTGAAGTAAGTCAGAACAGTGCACAACTCTACACCCTGAAGTTACAATAATTATTCAACACCTAAATATTTGCTGCTTGACATAATTGATATAATCAGAATAATTGAGCGATGCTATGCTTCCAGAACTATGCAACTTCAAGCCCTTATCTTAACAATCCAAGACCCTAGTCAAATCATAATCTTCCCCCTAGTTATTATAGTAACTTAAATGAAAATGCATATATTAACACTAATTCAGCTGCTCTTTTATTTGGATTAAATGACAATAGTAGAGACTTGGCTGTACTAAGGTGTAGAGTATTTGAACCTGGAGGCCTGGAATATGGAAGCAGGTGCTTTTTGTAGTGTAATTAGCAACTATTTGGCACACTCTTTAATGGTTGAGTTCAGAGTAATGGGAATATTCTGTTTGTAGATTATCCTCATCAGAAATACAGTTGCTAGGGCCATACTGTGGGAAGAGTACTTCAGAAATTGGAGATTTTGCATCGATAGTTCCAGAAGATACATACAAAAGTGCATATTCCTACCCTATACTGAGTAGGCGTCGGCAACCCCCAGTAGGTGATTGTAGGCAGTTGGAAAGGCAAGATTGAAGTTGAGGGACTTGAGTATGTCACCCTCCATCTCTAATAGTTCCCTTTTAGAGAATTCCTTAGGGATCAGCTGTAGGAAATCTTAGAGTCTAGGTGCATATATCTCCTCGTATTTACTGGCTATGAACAATGAAGTGACGGCTATTTGTTGCAGTCTTTTTGCCAATACTTAACCGGCACCTATGTACATATGCATGATGCTGACAGTTTTGTAGAGGGTTTAGGGCAATAATTTAAAATTTAAATGCACATCGACCAACCAATCCACCACTTTCAGCATCTTCTCCTTCATTTGTTATTTCTCCCAGTACACGTCTTGAAGGTTTACCTACATCATCCCACCCTTACCTATCTGTTTAGCAAATATCTCTCAATCTCCTCCCGATACTCATTTACCTGCTAACCCCCTCTCACTACCTACAACTACCCTCCACAACTCTCCTACAGCTGCACACTTTCCCATCTATCTGAAGGTTTGAGTGGTTGCTTATTCAAGGGTTTGTTTTTGAGGGGAAGTAGTTCGTTAGTGATCTATCTGCCGAACTTTCGACATGGTTTGCTGAGAGCTGACTCTTTATGCTAGGTTATGTTGGGTTGTACCAGGAGACCGGATAACTGCGCTCTCATACTTACGTTCATAACGGATCTGTTATTATTGTATAAATAACTATCTTCTTTCAAATGGACACTCCCATTACACGGTACTCCCCATCCCCTACGTAGATTCTAACAGGAACTCAAACACAAACTCGCATTCAAAGCCAGTTCTAGAATATCGTTGGATACTCTCCTATTCAAATCTTTCAAATTCTTCGACTTAGTCAATTCAGGTTATGTCAACGAAAACGAGTTCTACAGAACAATCGCCAAGATAGGTGTTGTTGTCGAAAGTTAGGTACAATAGTTATGACTCAGCTTATGAAAACAATATTCGATCACTATGATAAGAAGAGGTTAGGCAGGATAGCGTATAAGGACTTTATTGCTGACCTTCTGTTCAAGTAAGAACCCCTCTAATAAACTCCAACACCCGGATAGACGAACACTCTGAAAGTTCGCACTGCCTCTCTTAACGTATAACACCCAAGTGTAATCTCTCCAGCGAAAGTACCCCCTCAACCTAAGTAACCTGTGCCTCAACTGTCTACATCATAGCAGGTTTTCTAGTTCATTAAGAAAAATATCAAGTCTTTGAACCCTGCTGGACTGTTAAATTTAGCACTCCAACTTAAATAGCAGGATACTCATCGATCACACAAGTTAGGTATGGATAGGTTGCATCAGACACTGTCGTACCTCAACAAAGAGCATATTGGAATGATATTTGAGCAATTCAAACTGCCACCCAGTGGGATGCTAAACTATGCAGAGTTTATCTATTATCTGAAAGGGACCACAAACCCTGATAGAATTTCTCTTATTACAAGCACATTTCAACAACTCGCTGAACAATAAGAGTAAATGCCAATCGAACAGATCATGGACAAGTATAGAAATAACCCAATAATTGACAAACAATTGTTTAACCAAGCCATAGGGTTGTATTGCAAATTTCAAGGTATCGACGATGGAGTGTTCACTTTTGAGGATTTTTAAGACTTCGTTAGTTTCCTAGGTTTCGGGATAGAGGAATAGTCACGATTTAAGTCATGGATTTTAAGATCCTTCACAGATTATGACGAAATACAGTCAAATAAGTCATCTAGGAGCAGAAGATAGTTCATGAAATAGGCTAGATAAAGCCAGTCAGTCAAATTCTAGGAAGTACACCCACCCGAAGATAAAATCAACCGTAATAGATTGTCAGAAGTTAAGATAGATAGAAACATTCTGAGCCACTAACCTTAAAAGGAAGCCTTCAAAAAGAAAGACAGGCCAGTATAACCTCAACCAAAGTAAATCAAAAACTCGAGGATCTCGGGGCAAGAGTAGTACCCTCAGTAAAAGTACCTCAAATAAATCTAACTTATTTTACTCAGAATTAAGAAAAGATTGGCTGAAAAAGGCCCAAGAGGATATCTTCTGTTCGAGAAGTCTCTGAAAGGAGTTGATCTTGATAATGACTGCCTTATATCATTGCCTGAGTTCAAGAAAGTCATCAAAGATCACAGAATCAACATTACAGATCCATAAACATGCCTTGTGTTCGATGTCTTCGATCAACTTCAATCAGGCCTCATAAATTACCCTTAGTTCATGTATACAGTAAGAGGAGAAGTTCCTGAGAACAGAAGGAAAATAATCAATAGAGTATGGGATAAGGTGAAGATTACTGGTCAAGCTCACACTACCTACAATGAAATCAAGAGGTTATTCTCAGCAAGATCCCATCCAGACATAAAAAATGGTAGACGTTTTGAATAGGACATTCTGAAATAACTGAGTGAATCTCTCCTCTATGTACAAGATCTCAACGGCGTCAGGACAGAATAGATCACCCAATAGGACTTTGTATAGGCTCTTGAGAACTTAAGTGCTTCTATCTTTGACGATCAACTATTCGAGACTATTCTCAATGATACTTGGCGGTTGGAGAGCATAACCAAAATAGAAGATTAGTATGCAGGTAAATAGTGGGAGATTTAGGTGCAACAAAGCGATTTAATATGAAGCAAAAGTCTTACCTGATCGACCATCACAGGTACGTTATTGAGGGGGGTACAGTTTCTCAGAATGCTCCCTACGGCACCTACAACGAACCTACACTCTACCGTAACTGATATTATTGACTGATTCTTCTAAATATTGTTACTTACACCTCAATATATCAGTAATACGTTTCTACAGATTATGGCTAGTTAAAAGTTGATTTGGAATGGACTTTTCGCCTCATCTGATCCCATCTTGACTCATCTTCAAACTACTACTCCAACATATATGTTAACCATAAAAAGCGTCCATTTAGGAGGATTAATAATACTACAGACAAACCCAAACTTATAATAATTAATAATCTAATGAAGAATTTACTCTTAATAGTTCTGGTAACCCTTAGCACATACTCCCTACCCTACAAACGAAAGAACTTAATACTGATAAACCCTGGAGAATAGCTCATTATCAACGTCAATCCTGGGCGAGTTAGCAATTCAGACGTGTTGAAGTTTGAAACTTTAGAAGGTTTAAAGTACAGTTTCGAGGGGATGCCAGTTTGGATGAGACAACAGACCCCCTACTCCTTTTTTGGAGGCCCGACCGGTAGTTCTGCTTAAAAACATCTCATAAAAGTTAAAGTTTAAGCCCCTTCCAATAAAACCTACAAGACAACCTTTGGTTTAGCTGTCCAGTTTGCAATGTTTTTCAGCAACGATCCAATAGCCAAGCAGATGGAGGAGCAAGTTCTGTATATAACGTAACCACCTGGCCACAAAAAGTGTTATAATATTACTGTACTGTTTCCGGACTATGGAAAAATATGGGAATAATAGAATAGAAAACTGAATCCTTAACCTACTCCTTCTGACGATGCTACTATTCCTACTTTGAGACCCCGTGACAAAACAGTGAAGCAGTTGTTTGATGAGAGGGCTGCTAAAAGTTGCAAAACTATTCAGGGTAAAATATAAGTGTGTAAAACTGAAATTGAAAACATCCAGAAGAATATCACTAATTTGACTTCTGAGTTGAAGACTAGCAACGAAACATACAAAAAAGTGTGGAAGTCTCTTAATGATCCCTAGTTGTAGTACCTGTATAAGGCAGCTGATGCTTACCGATCCAATTCTACTGCCATGGAACTCATAAGAAAGACATGGCTAGCGAACGAAAGGTTTAGTGTTTCAACTCGGAAGGTTATGTAGATGCATGCTCGTCGAACAAAACTTATTGAGGAGATCTATGGAAGTGACAATACTACGAAATATATTGAGAGTAACTAGAATGACCCAAAAGTGAAGGAGCTCATAGAAGTAATGAAGAAAATTACTGATTAGTCGATAAAGATGGTGAATGCAAGAAAGTAGCTTTAGGATCTACTTGTTATGACAGCAAAATAGAGGACGAAGTAACTCAATCAAACAAGCATTATGAAAATGACTAAAAATATGAGGAATCTCACCTTACAACAGATAAAACTTAAATAGTTGTAAAGCCAGATCAACAACCTAACAGTACTACTTAATAATGCCAAACAATCCTACAAACAGTGGGGCATGAACCTATCCAATTTGAAGGATTCACTGTACAACTGTCTCAATATAACAGAGTCTTTCGATCCTACGTGTACTTTTTAGGGCAGAATCACTCGGACAACCCTCTCTGGATTTATGAGTTATGTGGATGAGAAAGGAATAGTAATTAGTAATAGGAGACTTCGAATAGGTATGTGTTATACTATTGGTCCTGTAAAACCATTTATCGAGCAGGGTGACTAGGTCGTCTATGAATTTATCGTTGTAAAGTCACAACCATGGCTAACAAGAATAAACTGCATTTGCCGTGACACATACAGACAAAAGTCTTCCTGAATATCTTCATACTATCTTTACTTGAAACCACAATAAATAGTATATAGTTCATTTACCACTTATCTTTAAACTGGAACAGTTGATCGTAGCCAGTGATGTATGCTCCACTAAATACCTTCCAGCGGGACACTTATTCTAAATTTCAATCTCCCGTATGCACATTTTATCTAACACTTACATCAAATACCTTGCTTTCTCTTCATTGAATGACCGATCCCTAAGTTAAATATCCCCCTACCAAAACACTAAATGCAACTTCTGTAGTTTCTTCAACCGATAGATCTGAGAGGCAACGCTTCTGAAACTCTAAGGGTATATTCGACTGATTTAACATATTGGTACATGCTACAATAACTAACGATGTACTCTCTACATAACTCAACCAGTACCCAAATCTATCTTACTCACTCTGTACATGCTGCATTAACCCATCGATTACTCGTAGTCTAATTGAATGTTTACGCTGGGTGTATCCACCGGCAGCTTCGATAACTCACTCACAACGTTGAATGCAGCACCCTTAACTTTAACTATTCCAATATCCTGCTTTCTCTTCATCTTGTTCTACTTATCACTTTCTCTGTCCTTCGTCACTAACCCTAGCTCAGGTGTCTGACTCAATAAAGTGCTTACTTTTTTGTCTTACTTCACAGCGTACAACAATAAATTGATGCTTCTGCATACACTACTGACCGTGTTAAAACATTCCTATTCCATTCTCTAAACAAATTCGTGAAACTCGAATATTTAGTGCCGACGATTAACTTTCCGAATCTGCTGTAGATAAGTCTTTAGAGTTAGAATCTGTGGTCGATGCAATAAAGTGTTGAGTTGCTCTATTCCGTCATCAATTTGTTGGCTTATGAACTTTCGTAGATCGCTTAGAACATTTTTGGATTTTTGAATGATTGCTGAGTGTTTATCGTAAGTATTCTTGGCAGATTCCATGAACTCCGGAATGTGATGTTCGAGCTGCTTGAACGACACCAACTGAGTCGCATGCTCTACATGGTCCCCTAGGCACTACAGGCATACTGCCACATTCGTTGATTACAGACACTTGGAGTTTATGCACACGAATTCAGGAGCCTTGTCGGGATGCTTTAGGCAGCGACGCACTTGCGATAACTATTTTCTCAGAGGATTGTCCATTTACTCTTATAATTATTTAACGTATATTAAACTCATCAAACTCTCGGCTTCTCACTTCGATATCCGCGTCCGGAGGTTCTCTAACACTTTGATTTGCTTGGCCTCCACTTCCTCGTCTGTAGAAACTCCCTTGAGCTGGCAGGTCGGAGAGCACCACTCAAAGCAGGAGTCCTCCCTACCTTCACTGTAGAAGAGGCCCTTGAGATACTCATAGTCCACTTTGGATTCGTACTATAGAGATTTGACATATTTAAAGTAGTGCTTGAGACAGGGGTAATCACAGGACAGTATGTCGAGAGGAATAGAAGTTTTAAGCCTACAGATATTTTAGAACTTGTCAACCTTCTAAAAGTCCCCAAGGTTCTGCCACTCCAACTTCCCCTTCAAACAGTAAGAGAGGACGTACCCTACACTCTCTAGATCGTCCTTGGGAAACTGTTGCTGAGCGTTGTGAGCCGTGATGGAGGCAAATCGAGCTGTCCCTATGAGTCCTGAGTAAATCTTCTGCGCGGGTTAGAGCATGGGTTAAACGTCGAAGGTAGTGGCCAGTCCGTAGTCTATCAGAAATATTTTGTGGCTTGCCTGGTTGTCTCCGATTAGAATGTTTTATGTTTTAATGTCCCTGTGCAGGTATCCATGCCGGTGCAGGATTTGTAGGGAGGAGACTAGGCTCCATCCGATGTACTTCACAGTGCCGATGCGGAAAGGACCGTGCCTACGGACGAGCTATTCGATGTTGAGGCCTAGACAATCCATCATGTAGTACTCGTAGCTCTCTCCCTGAACAAGCTTGCCCACCTTGACGAAATTAGGATACTATGCAAGCATAAATAGGAGACTATGCTCCTGGTAGAGGCTGTACTTGGAAGAGCCAGTCTTCTTTTGCTTTTTGACGATCATAAGCCTGGAGTTGGAGACATCGAACACCTTGTAGACCTCCCCGTATGAGCCCTCTCCTATTTTCTCTACAATCTGGTACGCCGAACCCACCTCGAGGTCGTAGGCTTCCTCGCCCTTCTTGGCGCAATACCAGCTGTTGGACTTCTTCATGATTTATTCTAAATTCTATTTCTACTTTATCAATTAATCGGCTCAATATTCTTATTGGGTTTTTAGAGAGAGTTGCTCATCTGTAACATTCAAGTACAACTACATTTTTGAAGGGTTTACTTAAGAGGTCCTTTTACAACAATAAACGAGTAAAATAGAATGTTTATGACTGGCTGTATGTTGTGACTGCAGCTAGCGTACATGAAGTATTTGAATTTTATGGTTGAGAATAGTTTGTATACAGTCTCTGATCGAAAAAGAAGCAATATGATATTTGAAGCAACTATTGATGTAATAGAAGTTTGAACCATATCCATCTGTATTTTATTATGAGGATCTTACTCATTCTTTTATGCGTTGCCACTCTGGCTTACGCACATCTGTGGGTAACGTCTTAGCATCAGGCTCATTACTTATACCACTTGCAGAACAAGAAAGGCGGAAGAGGCAAAGGTAGAAGGAAGAAAAACGAAACATCTCCAACACCTACGCCGAATCCAACTCCTACAGTCACACCTGTACCTACCCCAGTGCCAGCACCGCAACCTACGCCAGCACCTGCATCGATTCCCATAGTAGCTCCTACTCCTGTTCCGGCTGTTTCGCCTGCTCCGATTCCTCCAGCTCCTATCGTGAATCCCAATCCTCCTGTGACAAATCCTCCTTCCGTTAATCCCAATAATCCAAGCAGCCAGCCACCGAACCCATGGTAAAGCAATAACTGGAACTCTCCTTTTGGCAGACCGGGCGACTTTTAAGGCTAAAGAGGAGGATGGAGACGGCCTTTCTGGGGAGGTATGAACCCATAGGGTCCATTTTAGCAAAACCCGTACAGACCCAGTTTCGATAACCCTCAAGGCGATGGACACCCACCAGTAACACCACCTCCAACACCTCCTGAGATCCCACCGACTCCCATTCCAACTGCAGCTGCACAACCCGCACAACCTAGCACCAATAACACTCAGAACGGGGGAGGACAGTTCGGAGATGGTATGAAGAGAGGACGCGGCCGCCGTCGTCGACTCAGAAAGAAATGGAGAAGATTTTGGGGCGACTAAAATCCGATGATGCATTGAGCTAATAGAAAAATTTAGTTACTTAAAAAGGAAGAATCCACTACGTCGAATCCTTTTACTAATTAAGTAAAGTTGTGTTGTAAGTTAAAGCATAGTTTAACTGTTGTTAGAATTACTGGTTCAGATCTTAATGAGTAATAAATAGAGTGTAAATTTTTGTTTATTCTTCCTAAATTTCGAGAAAGATAGCGATAATCACTATTGCGTTTAATTGTTTCAGCATAAAGGAATGTTCGTGATTCCAATTGCGTATTGAAAATAGTTGATTGAAATTGGCAATAAAATAAGCGTAGCACATACTATGAATCAATATTGTATCACAATTATATTAGATGAATCAATACTAGGGAAAACTCCGACTGTAAAAGGTCAGTCTGGTGTACCCACCGCTTTCTGAGTAGCAGCTTAATAACATCACCTGCCCAATCTGCTGCAATGTCGTCACTCACCCTGCGAAGTGCATAGGCTGCAAAACCCTCTACTGTCTGAGATGCGCTTGCAATTGGAAGGCCAATCACAACTTCTGCCCCAAGAAATGCTCTTCCCCGTGGAACTTCGAGCTAAATG
>JAOXNN020238341.1:0-10941 GCA_028571205.2 Hydropsyche betteni
TTACTCTGATTTAATTAATATTATGCTATCAGTTAACTAATTTATATCACAATTTAACTTATCTGATTTATCAATACTATCAGTGATTCTATTTTAAACCAAATCAAACGGCAAGCAACGCGATTTGTCAATGCACAAAAAAATATTATAAATCCTCAAATACACTTTCAGGATAATAACACAACTCATTGGAACCATCATCACAGTCTTTATGCCGATCACATACATGTTCCCAAGAGATACACCTGAATTTGACGTGTTGGAACTGTTCACTAAAACAGTTGCAGTCTATTTTCAATTTTCAAATAAAAAATCAATTGTTATTGTTCAATTTAATATAATATTTCATTGAAAAATAATTCAAATATATTATTAATGACAAATGGTACACATTATGTTAATTTTTTGAACATAGATTTCGAATCTTTCATGAAGTTGTTGGTTTCTTGACATTTTACTTCATCTGATCCATCTAAGCATTGACGTTTACCATCACATATCAAAGTTCTCAAAATACATTCCGAATTGTCAGAACAAGCAATTTCATTAGGACGACATCTTAATTTATGCTCCTTTCCTAAAAGAAACAACCATTTCAAATTCATTTTCGAAAATAATATATTTACGTTAATTTTGAATATTATCTAGCGATAAAATGTACAAAATAATCACAAAACTTAGATTAAAAAAAATATGATGTGTCATACACTTCAAATTTAAATTATTTTATCAGCACTATGGTGAAATCGTAAAATCATTATAAAACAAAAAAAAATGAAAATACACTATTTTTCACATTGAAACATAATTTAAAATGTCCCTTATCGATATCAACATTTACTTGGCTACTAACCTTTTTTATATTCCTGCACATCAAGACCACAATTCACTTCATCTGACTTATCGATACAATCCCTGTATCCATCACAAGTCCAATTAAAAGGAACACATCGTGAATTATCAAGACATGTGTACATATCATCGCAAAGTATTTCTGGATAATGGCATCGAACCTCATCAGTCTCGTCATTACAGTCGTGATAGCCATCGCAAACTTTGTCCTGAAGAATACACCTGGATTTATCACAATGGAACTCGTCAATAGTGCAGTTGCAGTCCATTTCATCAGACCCATCCCAGCAATCGTTATAATTATCACAAAGCCAATCATTAAAAACACATCTTGAATTATCGAGACATTTGAATTGGGTTTCTCTGCATACTTTCGGTGGGCAATCTACCTCGTCAGATCCATCTAAACAATCCAAATATCCATCGCATTGTTTATTGTTAGAAATACATTTAGAACCATCTGCACATTCAAATTCTGTATCTCTACAGTTGAGAGGAGGATAGATACAGTTTTCTTCATCAGATCCATCTCGACAGGTTTTATCCCCATCACATACATACTCTAAACCTATACATTGATATCCATCGGAACATGCGAATATTTCAGGTCCACAATCCACAGGAGGACAGTCCAATTCGTCGGAGCCATCAACACAATCGACAAATGCGTCACATACGTATACAATTGGAATGCAATGGGATTTATCAGTACATGAAAATTCGTTGTCGTTACACACACAGTTTTTTTCATCTGAAAAATCTGGACAATCCTTCTTTTCTCGATCGCACCTCCAGCTCGAGGGTATACATGTTTTATTATCAGCACATGCAAATTGGTTTGAGTTGCATTTCAATGATGAACAGTCCACTTCGTCAGATCCATCTGCACATTGGTAATGTCCATCGCATATCAATACGTTTGGAATACATTTGGAGCCGTCTGAACATTGGAATTCGTTGATACTACACGTCGCAAATGCTGCAATTCAATTTATTTTTTCTATTAAATTTGAAAATAATACTGTGTTATTATACATAATATCAATATATCAATATATGTTAATAACATCGGCTGTGGATTTGTAAAGAAACGGAAAACGACAACATTTGCAAACCCGATTGTTTGAACCCGAAATGTGTACTCGATTTGAATATTTAATATTTAATTAATACAATCTAAGTAGTTCTTCAGTTATTGATTACGAATACGTACATATAGGCAAAACCAGTAGTTAGTAGGTAATAAGCACCATATTATAGACGTAAACTGTATACGCATAAAGACCATAGTCAAGAGCGTGACCGAAATCACGAGCGTTATTCAAACACACACACGGACATACGGACGCACGGACACACGCACACAGAAATCCGTGATTACAAATAGGGGACTATTTTCAAATTCAAAAAAATCGTTATTAAATAAACTTATTTCTTACCATTGATTGTTTCACAGTGAGCAATATTGTATAGTAACACCGTGCAATATAAATAAAATGGGATCTCGAAATGCTTCATACCAATATATTTATATTATAATATTTTAACACCTATGACAATTTCAAAATATATATTTGCGTGGAACTAAATAAATGAATTTTCTCAAATTATCAATTTACTTACTGTTATGCGGGGTAAATACAAAATAGCTGTGGATGTTCTCAAGCTTGCATTCAATTTATAAGATGATTGATTTTTTATCGCTTTGATAATCGATAATGTGTCATATTTGTAATCAATTGAATTCGAATTCTTATAAAAAAAATTCGTCTTTATTTTTTTGAATTTTGGTTCTTTTCTGTGAATTTTTAATAATTTATATTAAATTGGGAGGAAATGAAACAGTTTTCAAAAATTACTCTGATTTAATTAATATTATGCTATCAGTTAACTAATTTATATCACAATTTAACTTATCTGATTTATCAATACAATCAGTGATTCTATTATAAACCAAATCAAACGGCAAGCAACGCGATTTGTCAATGCACAAAAAAATATTATAAATCCCCAAATACACTTTCAGGATAATAACACAACAACTCATTGGAACCATCATCACAGTCTTTGTGCTGATCACATACATGTTCCCGAGAGATACACCTGAATTTGACGCGTTGGAACTGTTCACTAAAATAGTTGCAGTCGATTTCATCAGATCCATCCCAGCATTCGTAATCGTTATCACAAACCCACATATTGGAAATACATTTCAAATTGTTGAGACGTCTGAAATCATCGACATTGTATTCTTTCAGAGGATAATCAACCTCGTCAGATCCATCCAAACAATCCACGTGTCCGTCGCATTTGAAGTATATAGGAAAACATTTAGAAATATCTGCACGTTTGAATTCTGATTCACTACAGATGAGAGGAGGATAACTGCTGTTTTCTTCATCAGATCTATCAAGACAGTATTTGAATTCATCGCATATATTTTCTGCATCTACTCACAATTTATCATCGCAACAAAGAAGTGATCCAGATGGACAACCCAAAGGTAGAAAATTGATTGCCATCATTGCATTCGTTGTGTCTGTCGCATACAAAAGCATTCGGAATGCATTGATTTTTAAATTCGAAAATATTGTTCACAGACAAGATTAGTCGTCTCCGTTGTTTGAATGATTCGCTTGTGAATAATTAGCATTATCGCACAGGAAAAATAATTTTTTTTCAAATATTCCATATTTTTTCAAAACACCTGTTATGAATTAAAATATTTTATGAGTATAGGAGAGATGTTTTTTTTTTTTAATTATCATCCAAATAACTGATCACAACCTCGAATACCTTAACGATTACTGTGAATGTTTTTCACAATTGTTTCGAAAAATGATTTTTTTTATCGATTTGATAACCGTTGTTTTGACATACAGGAATTATTTTTTGTTGATATTAATGGTTTTCTGATTATAGTTTATCAGCACAATTAAATTACTAATTGAATTTTATTTTTTATTAAAGTTCAAAATACAAAAAAAAAAAACAATACAGTTTTAACATATAAACAATTTCATCTTCAATTTTTATCGAAAATGACTTCATATAAGTGACGACGTCGATTTTTAAATAGATTAAAAAAATTATTGTTTTAAATGAGACGATATGGCAAGTTTATAATCATTCGCAACTAATCATTGATTTATATTAGTTCGTGGTAGTTGCCTTGATAACTCAAGAAAATATTCTTGGTTGTTTTTATACCTTTTTTAAGATTAATTTCACATACTTAAATTAGGTATGATGAGTTTGAAATACTTTTTATTCGTTCATTTCGCGATATTGCTGACCTATAATATTGTTGAGATCCAAACATTCAATGGTGAGTGCCATATTTATTAGTAACATTCCAAAATTATTATATTTAACAATACTATTCCAGCATAAGCATATAAAATCTATCAAATTACAGAATTTGCAATATGTAATCCAGACGAATTCCAATGTTCAGACGGCTCAAAATGCATTCCAGACCCATTGATTTGCGATGGCCATTACCAATGTGCAGATGGATCTGACGAAGTGGACTGTTCATCATTAAAATGCACCTCTAGCCAATTTGCATGTGCCGATAATAGAACATGCATATACTCGGCCTGGAGATGTGACCGACAAAAAGACTGTCCAGATTCATCCGATGAAGTAAATTGTCCTGCTGTATGTTACGATGATGAGTTCCTTTGTGCCGATGGATCCGCTTGTATTCCTGATCGTTATGTATGTGACAAAGATGAACACTGTGCTGATGGCTCTGATGAACTAGACTGTCCTTTTTTGCAATGTAAACCTGGTCAAATTGCTTGCCGTGATGACAGTAAATGTATATTCCAGAGTTATGTATGTAATGGATATAGAGACTGCCCAGATGGATCCGATGAAGTTAACTGCAACTATCCTCCTCTTAACTGTACTAAAATAAACGAAGAAGACGAAGACCTAATCGAATGTGTTGATGGTTCAATATGCATTCCGGTATCCATCAAGTGTGATGGAGAACCAGACTGCGCAGACGGATCTGATGAAGTCTATTGTGCACCCGATGTTTGTAGAGAGTTCGAATTTAAATGCCTTGATAACAGTTTTTGTATTCGCAAGGAATATGTTTGTGATGGATATAAAAATTGCTTAGACTGGTCGGACGAAGCCGACTGTCCACCCAAAATATGCAAAGAAAATCAATTCAAATGTCGTGATAACTCAAGGTGCATCCATGAAGGTATGGTTTGTGATAATGACGAAGATTGCTGGGATGCATCTGATGAATATAATTGTAATTGCACAAAAGAACAGTTCTCGTGTGACAACACCAGGTGTCTTCCCCTGGAGAAGGTGTGTGATCGCTATCAGCACTGTCGTGATGAATCTGACGAAGTTCTGTGCCATTATCCAGATACTGATTGTAAGGGATTATTTACATGCCTTGATAATTCGTTCTGTCTTGAGCGGAGAAACATTTGTGATGGATATGGACACTGTTTCGACAAATCAGATGAGTTATATTGCAATTATGATTTGCATAAATTTAATAAAGGTTAGTGAATTTGTTTATATTGGCGTCAATACAAAAATATTTGACTATTATTTTTATTAAATTTTTTTTTTTAAATATGATAAATTTTACATTTTCTGAGTATCATAACATCTACAATTTTTCAAATATCAAACTTTGGTCTATATGTTTGCAAATGAACTATTAAATCTTAATATTCATTTTATTATATTATAATATAGTGCTCAAAACTATGATTGTCTCAATGTTTTTACATTATTTTTTTATTATTATTTTAGAAAAAGAAGAAAAACCAAGTGATCATTCTGATGAAATAGCTACTCTTATGACTCGAATGAAGCAAGATACCGAAAATCCAAAAAGGAGATGAAAAATATTTTTGCAAAACATTTAAAATCAAGCAAGAAGCTTAAGAACGACATAGCGTACCAATAAATAAATAAAAATTATTGAAATTTAATTTTTGTGTGATCGTCAAAATTTCTATCATGTCATTTTTTGCTTGTTTTTTTTTTATATATTTTAAATGTGGCAATAAAAGTTATCAATCCATTGTATATTTTTGTACATTGAATAAATGATAAAAAAATCTCGTTTTTATAAAATTTATCACATATATTTTGTCTGATATCATATTTGATATTATTTTATAATCTTTCAAAAACATACATGTATACTTCTTGATGTTATAATAGTCATTATCAAACCGATAAAATTTATTTACGCTTTAAACGTTGCAAATTCAGAAATATTCTTAGTGATCTTTCATTAATCTCGGTTGTGCTCAAAATTTCGATAATTTATCGAAATATTATCATTCTTTTCAATATACAATTACGTTTTTCTAGATGTTTTATAAATTATGGCATATCTGAAGTTTTCTTTATTTTTTTATTGTGCTTTATTGTTGTGCAATAATATTGTTCAAAGTCAATCATTCGACAGTAAGTGTCATGCTTATTTCTATTTTATAAAATTTTAAAACAAATAATATTCATACTCAATTAAAATTAAGAATTAAAATTGATACTTAAAATCAACAGATTAAATTTAACTTAAAATCGTAATTAAATATATTCAAAATTACAGAATTTGCAATATGTAATGCAGACGAATTCGAATGTTCAGACGGCATCAAATGCATTCCAGACGTACTGATTTGCGATGGCCATTATCAATGTGCAGATGGATCAGACGAAGTGGCCTGTTCATCATTGAAATGCACATCTAACCAATTTGCATGTGCCGATGACAAAACATGCATATCCTCGAGCTGGAGATGTGACCGAGAAAAAGACTGTCCAGATTCCTCCGATGAAGAAAATTGCCCTCCTCTTGCATGTGACGATGATGAGTTTCTTTGTGCCGATGGATCCGATTGTATCCCTATTAGTTTTGTATGTGACAAAGACAAAGACTGTGTCGATGGCTCTGATGAACTAGACTGTCCTCCTGTCGTTTGCGAACCTGAACAATTCGCTTGTCTTGATGGAAGCAAATGTATACACCAGGATTATGTATGTAATGGATACAGAGAATGTCCAGATGGATCCGATGAAGTTAACTGCAACTATCCTCCTCTCAATTGTACTAAAACTGAAGAAGAAGACGAAGATCTGATCGAATGTGCCGACGGTTCAATTTGTATCCCGGTATCCTTCATATGTGATGGAGATCCAGACTGCTTAGACGGATCTGATGAAGTCAATTGTCCACCTAAGGTTTGCGAAAACTTCGAATTTAAATGCCTTGATGACAGTTTGTGCATCCTCCAGGAGTGGATCTGCGATGGAACTAAAGATTGCTTAGATGGGTCTGATGAAGTCGATTGTCCTCCTAAAATATGCAATGAAGATGAATTCAAATGTCGTGATAATTCGAGGTGTATCCCCGAAGATTGGGTTTGTGATAATGACGATGATTGCTGGGATGCATCTGATGAATATAATTGTGGATGCACTGATGAACAGTTCTCGTGTGACAAGTCCAGATGTATCCCTCTGAAGTATGTGTGCAACCACTTCAGGGAATGTGATGATGGATCTGATGAGGTTCTTTGCCATTATTCAGATATTTTGTGTAATGAAACATTTACATGCCTTGACAATTCACTCTGTGTTCTGCCGATCGCCGTTTGTGATGGATATAGACACTGTTTCGACAAATCAGATGAGATAAATTGCAATTTTAATTTGCATAAATTTAAAAAAGGTTAGTGAATTCGTTTAGATTGGCGTCTAAACTAAAATATTGAACTATTATTTATATTGAAAATATTTTTTTTAAATATGACAAATTTTACATTTTCTGATTATGCCTGTAACATCTACAATCTCTTAAATATCAACTTTTAATCAATATGTTCGAAAATGTACCATTAAATCTCTACTTTAATTTTATTATATTATAGTACAATGTTCGAAACTGAGATTGTCTTAATGTTTTTACATTAATTTTAAATTATTATTTTAGAAAAAGTTGAAAAACTAAGTAATCATTCCAATGAAATCGATTCTCCTAATAACTCAAAATGTATTTCGACGGCTTCGCTGCATGATAGAAGGCGTCAATGCTTAGATGACTCGAAAGAAGATACAAGATACAGAAAATCCAAAAAAGAGATGAAAAATATTTTTGTAAAACATTTAAAATCAAGCAAGAAGCTTAAGAACGACGTAGTGTACCAATAAATTAATAAAAATTATTGATATTTAGTTTTATTGTGAAAATCGTCAATGCATTAAAAATAGAACCTGAAAAATACCTGAACCTATGAACCTGACCGATTTGTTTATTTCGATTAAATTTTGTTAAAAAAGCTTTATCTGGCCTTTATCATAATTTGGAAAAACGTATATAAGCTAAAAATGACGATACCTTATCAGAAAAGTCGCGAATTACACATATGTACTACGTAATATAAATCAAAAAATTAGTTTTTCTTCAGTGCAATATTGTAATTTCGCACGTTGAAACTTCATTTAATCATATTTTTGTCCGTATAAAATAGTTCAGACCATAATTCGGTGTCTTCGAAGTCTTTTTTTAGTATCGCGAGTTGATACATAAAATAAATATTAGGATATTCGGATGGATAATAACATACAAATGATTTGTGTTTATAATGAATTCAGATGAATAATTTATCAAATAACTAAAACTCATTATTGGAAGATTTACATTGTAAAATATTGTTGCAAAGCAACATTTCATAGTAAAAAAATATAGAAAACATAAAAGATTTCATATTTTTCAACATGTTTGAAATTATCTTTGAAAATTTGGATGCAAGAATATAATTTCTCAAGCACATATATAAACACTGACCACAATTGACAAATAAAACATGACTATGATTTTTTTGTTTATGCTCTCCTATGATTTATATCAGTACTAATTTTTTTATCTACTTGATAATTTGCAACGACACAAAATCGTATATAACTATATGACGTAATTTTTATATGAGTTAATAATTTAATTTTTGATACATTTCAATATATTCATTCAGGTTATACATGTATGCTTGATATAATAAAATAAATTTACAAATTGGGGCAAGTCTGATTAAATTAGGGTATGATATATAATAAATATGTCACCACTGTAAAAATATATCTGATATATTTTTATTACTATTGATACATCGTGTCAAATTCTCGAATTTCTTAGAATTAAAATATTTCATACATTATAATTCACTAAATGGTCGAATTGCATAATACTTCATCTGAACCATCTGGACAGTGACGTTTACCATCACATAGTAAATTTCTCGAAATACATTTTGAATTATCCGAACAAGCGATTTTGTCGAAACGACAGCTCAATTTCTGCTTTCTTCCTAAAAGAAGAATAATTTGAAATTAATATCAATAAATAAATTTAGCTTACGAAAATAATCTCTTTAATGTTTCATAGACATCTCAAAATTTTCAAATCAAAATATCAATTATTTTATCAATATTATTTAAAAGTATTAATGAAAATATACTATTATACTTTTTGCTACCTAGTCTTATTTTTATATAATGTCATGACATGAACAATTACCAACCTTTCTTTAATTTGCGTCGATCGCAATTTATCTCGTCTGATTTATCAAAACAATCTTTATATCCATCGCAAACTTTTTCCAAAGACAAGCAACGAGAATTATCAAGACATGTGAACAAATCAACACATATAGTTTCAGGATAATGGCATAGAGTTTCATCAGATATGTCGTTGCAGTCTATGTGACCATCACATTTACGTTCTATAGAAATACACCTAGATTTGTCACAATGGAACTGGTCAATAGTACAGTTGCAGTCAATTTCGTCAGACGCATCCCAGCAATCGTCATCGTTATCACAAAGCCACCGATTTGGAATACATTTTGAATTATCGAGACATTTGAATTCATCATGACCACATTCTTTTGGAGGACAATCGACTTCATCAGATCCATCAATACAATGAATGAACCCGTCACATTTATAAATGTTTTCAATGCAATGAGAGCTGTCAGCACATTCAAATTCTAGCTCACCACAGTGAATAGGAGGATATGTACAATTTTTCTCGTCAGATCCATCGTGACAGTCTTTTATGCCGTCACATACATATTTCGAGTGTGTACATTGATATCCATCGAGACAGGCGAATTGTTCAAGTTCACAAACCACAGGAGGACAGTCCAATTCGTCAGAGCCGTCAGCACAATCATCATACGAATCGCACACCCATGTGTTTGGAATACATAGCGATTGATCAGCACATGAAAATTCGTTATCATCACATGCACAATTTTTTTCGTCTGAAAAATCTGGACAGTCGTTCTGTCGATCGCATCTCCATTCCGATGGAATGCATGTTTTATTATCAGAACATGCAAATTGATTTGAGTTGCATTTCAATGATGAACAGTCCACTTCGTCTGATCCATCTGCACATTGGTAATGGCCATCACATATTAATATGTCCGGAATACATTTGGTGCCGTCTGAACATTCGAATTCGTTCATATCACATGTTGCAAATGCTGAAATTTCGAATTTTTTATCGTATTTTAAAATATAGCTATAATATTATGAACACATTTTTTCTTCATATTATATACATCTTATCCAATATAATTTTGATTTTTATTGCATTAAATATTCAAATTTAAAAACATAATTACTAATCAAGCTTATTTCTTACCATTGAGCGTTTCACAGTGAGCAATATTATTGCATAGTAGCACCATACAATATAAAAATAATGGGATCTCGAAATGTTTCATACTTGTTTATTAACCCTTATGATATGATTAAAATATAATATACGTTTTTGTGAAACTAAATGCATGAATTTAAAAAAATATATCTTTTTGCTGACTGTATTGAGAGTTAAATCAAAGATAACTGTCCACGATTTTAGATATACCTTTAATTTATAAGATAATTTTTTTTTAATCTCTTTGATAATCGACCATGTGTCGATGATATAAAAAAACTTCCGATTTGAATTTTCTAAAATTTAGCTTAATTCTTGAAGTATTTATTTTATTTTATTTATTTTCAGACTTACATTTAATTTATAAGATG
>JAOXNN020238449.1:0-10919 GCA_028571205.2 Hydropsyche betteni
TCTATAAAGGACAAAGTTTAATTTCCAAAAAAATGACACAGAGAACTTTCGGTTTTATAATAGTATAGATAGATATATTTTACAGTCAAAGTGTACTTCTCATTGTAAGCGCACATGATCCAAGTGTACATGACCAAAACGTAAATGTTCCAAGCGCACATGATCAAAACGTAAATTATCTAAGCGCACATGACGAAAATGTAAATGACCCAAGCGCAAATGTTTTCGAAATTTTCAAATTTTGTTATTTGAAAATTAAAATATGCTTTAATTTTCAAATAAAATATGCATATACTAAAAATATTTTTTTGACGAAAAAAAATAGGGGGAGGGACTTTGCACCTTGTGCCCCACCTGTTTTTAAAGTCACAAGCTGACCCTGTTCAGATCATTAAACAATCTAATGGTGAACTTCCATTGACATGACTATCTAAAACCATGGACATAGTTTTCAATCAAACGTTAAATTACGAATAAATATGTGTACTACTGTGTGTGTGTTACTGTACATATATATATATAATATAATATTTTCGTGTGCTTTTGAATCAGTGGAATTGTACAGAAAGACGGACATATGTATATTATGGTATGGACATCAAGTTTATACTTATGACCGCGAGAGTGTGCGCGTCCTATGTTAGGTAGCCGAAAAGGGACTCGATTACGGTGCGAAAACAACTTTTAGAGCCAAAAAGTAATACATTTTATAACTGTACCAATAAAACAAATTCAGACAAACCCAGTTAAAATTCTGACCATTCAATATTTATTCTGACGTCTTTAATTAAAATTCTGACCAGAATCAAATTAAATCTGATGAATCAGATAAAAATTCTGACCAAAATCGTATTTTAATTCTGTCTAAAAATGGTTTTTTTTTATTTAAAAAAAAGTGCCGGAATATTGTTCCGGCTCCACTACACCGTTGGTGGTAGGGCTTATTTTCGGAGGAGGTCTTATTTTCGCGAGAACACAATATTATCGTTCGGGCAAACGTCTGAGAACCACAATTATTATAAAAAAAGGATAATTCAACATAAAGGCTACTATTTAAATACGATTTTGGTCAGAATTTTTATTCCATTCATCAGAATTTATTTGAAATCGGTCAGAATTTCAAACAAAAACGTCAGAATAAATATAGAATGGTCAGAATTTTAACTGCGTTTGCCAGAATCCATACTAAACGGTCAGATAAAACATCGAGAACCCTAACCTAACCCGACCGTTCCGTTACTGAATTCTGACCGTTAATTATTTTATTCCGACAATTCACCGTTTCGTCCCGACCGTTTTCGACCAAAACTCCGACCATTTAACTTTTCACCTTCGAAAAAAAAACACAATTCAACGCGACCTACCGGAAAAGACCCGCGCCGGCACCGCCACCTGCGCTCGCAGAGGAGTGGGGGTCGGCGCGGCCGTAGCCAAAAGGCAACACTGGGCCCCCGAGCGGCGACCGGGGGCGCGAGCAGGGGGCGAGTTCGTCAAGCGAAGCCAATGGCGGCGGACGGGGGCGCAGCCCTGCGTCTGGACCGCGTGTGTCGCGGCTGCCTGAAGGAGGCGCCCCGCATGCACCCGCTCTCCTCGCCCGCGGACTCGCCCCTCGGCCAGATGCTCGTCGCGAGCACCCAACTCCAGGTGAGCCTGGAGGTCTTGAAGGCTTCGGCGAAGGCTTTCGGCTGTTGTTGTTATTATTAGTATTGTAATTGTTATTGTTGTTGTTGTTGTTGTTATTGTTGCTAGGAAATAGGTCCGATGTTAATAACATCCATCATTTGTTAAGAAACGGAAAATGGTTATGTGTGAAAACCCGATTGTGCGAATCCGAAATGTGTTTCCGATTCGAATATTTAATATCTCCTATATAATAATCGCGGAGTTCTGTGTGTTTGAATGACGCTCGCGACTTCGATTGTGCTGGTGACTATGGTCTTTATGCGTATACAGTTAACGTCTATAATATGATGCTTATTACCTGTTAACTACTGGCTTTGCCTGTATGTGACAATAACGAATTAAATATTTTGATTTTATTAATCAAATGTTTAATATTCAAATCGAATACACATTTCGGGTTTTCACATTTTATCGTCTTCCGTTTCTTAACAAATCCACAGCCGATGTTATTTACATCGGACCTATTTATTAGTTTAGTTTATAAAATCAAAATAGTTCATTTGTTATTTGTTTATGACATATAGATAAAGCTAGTAAGTAAGTAATAAGCATCATACTTATTATATACGTTAGCTGTATATGCATAAAGACCATATTACTATAAAAAGTCCCGAGCGCCATTCGAACGAACAGACACAGATATCTGTAATTATATATAGGGGATTGTTATTATTATTATTATTATTGTTGAAGCTGCGGTTTGCGATTCTGGACCAGTTGGCGTTTTTTAATTTTCTTGTTTTTGTGAATCGGTTTATTTTTAATGGCAAAATATTAAATGGTCAGAATTTCAATCATGTTTCGGTCAGAATTTTAGTCATGTTTTGGTCAGAATTTTAATCGATAAGGGTCAGAATAAAACGATGAATTGTCGGGATAAAATAATAAATGGCCAGAATTTAATAAAAAAACGGTCAAAATAGGTTAGGGTTCTCAATATTATTCTGACCGTTTAATATAAATTCTGACAAACCGAGTTAAAATTCTTACCATTCAATATTTATTCTGAACTTTTCGATTGAAATTCTTACCGATGTCAATCAAATTCTGATATGTGGGATAAAAATTCTGACTGAAACTGTATTTAAATTCTGACGATTTGAATAGTGGGCATTTTTTAATCAGGTTCCAATCCAATGGGAGTTTCATTGGTTGTTTTCAGATCGTCGTTATGTCTATGCATATGTATGGTATTCCTGTGTATTATGTGCTTAAATTGTTTGTTGATGAATTTGTTTGAATACGAATTAAAAATGTATTATAGATGCTTAAATTGAATTTCTTAATATATTTCACGCGAATTTATGTCATTTGTATAATACTTGTGCGCATTGTAGGGTGGTTATGTTTGTCAGAACGAAATGATTAATGCATATGATAATAGTTCAGATTGCAAAAGGTGTACAATATATAAACTCGATACTCACCGAGGTATGGTTAAAAATTTATAAACATAATATCAGTGACGGGTTGTACTAAAGGGCTGCGGGGCTGCAGCCCTTCCTGTATAAAGTATAAGTTTTGTTATTTTTTTAATCCCTATATTTGTCTCGTACAGATGTATAAATTCAACACATATTTTGATTCTTGTATTTATTGATTATGACATTTTCGTATTTTGTACATGATAACATACGTACTATTTTCATTGCTGCAGCCCCTTCACTACAAATTTTCACTGCATAATATCCAAATTACCCTCGAAATTCGTCGATGAAATCAAATTTACTCATGAATCACCGCAAAAATCAATTCATGCAATTATAATGCGTTTTTATGTAAATTTATAAATAAATAATTTATGCACTTAAAATACATCACTCATATGTACAATATAAATTTCTAGATATGCGTTATTTAATTTTCATACTTTTTCATGAAAACATTGACATATACACATAAGACATGCTGTTTTGTAAACATATGCTTTGTATCCTATGACCGTACTAAGATCAAATGATTATTTTGAAGGATACTAGTGTTAAAGAAAGGTTATCTTCCATATTTCTTGTATATGTTCTACGATTCTTCAGATATGTTGCAAAACGATACCAGAATAGTCTGAAAAATCTAATGTTGAGGGCGATAAAGAATCATGACGGCTTAACCAGATCAGGATGTCGTTTTGCCTAATTGTGTTATAGACATTGCAAACTCTGTTGTATCAAAAAAACTAAAAGACAATTGTGAACCGTAATATGGAAGGAAAATCATTGGATTCTTATGAAATTATCAACTAGATATATTATATTGATAATAATATATATGTTTTTAATATTAAGGCTTTTCTTTAATTTGCATGCTTTAAATCGACTGAAATTTTTGAAACTTACATAATGCGATTGTATCATTTGAAAATTTTATGCATTTGCGATGTATTTTTCATATATTTGTCACGGAGGCTGTAATCTAAATTGTGTTTAGCAACATGATTATAAAATTGAATGAATCAATGTTTAATTTCTAGTATACACAAATTGATTGTTTCAGATATCTGAAAATGATGGGCTCCCTTATCAAATTTGTAGCAGTTGTACAAATCTATTATCTACTGCGTTTTCTTTTAAGCAAATGTGCCAACAATCTGACGCCAAACTCAGACAATACATATCGAAAATTAACTCATCATCGAAATGTTTCGTACCTGACGCATCTGGTATAAAAGTACTGATATTGATAATCGTCGACGTTTATTTAAAATTTACTCAAATAGCACCTTTGATTGCAGATAAAGTCAAAGAGGAAAAATCTCATATAAGTGGCAATAACGGTATAATTGATTTCAAAACTGCCTTAGAACACAATGTTTCTCAAATCAAAGAAGAACAACCAGATTCTCAAATATCATTCAACGATATCGACAATAAGCCTGATTTAAGGTATCGTTTTATTTGTTCAATCATATTTCTAACAGGAATTATTTATTATTTTTCAACGAATCCATGTAATTTTTCAGATTGTCAACGTATGAAAACTCTACTGATATTAACAATAAATGTATTCAGACTAAATTCATAGATTTTTTTCAAACTTTGTACAATTGTTCAGATTGTGGGAAAAAATTTTCTTCGCTCGTTGGGTAAATTGATTGATTTTAATGAATTTTGTGAAAGCATTCAATTTTGCAACAATATTTATCGTTTGTAGTATAACGAACCACATGAAATGGCGGCATAATGTACAAGATATTCATCCGTGCAAAGAGTGTGATAAAATATACAAAGATTATGATCAGTTCAAAAAGCATTTATTGGATGTACATCAAAAGGAAACTCAGAATCAACCAGCTGCGGTAAAATTGAACAAATTATTCTGAATTCTACACTGACACTAAGATATTCATAATGTTATGTTTTTAATTATTATTTCAGTTACCCACCATGGAATGTCGAATATGTAAAAAATCTTATTTCAATTTAAACCAATTAAAACAACATATGTCATCGGCACATGGAAAGAAAAAAATATTCAATTGTGATAAATGTCACCAAGGTTTCAATAAGTATGTTTTTTTTTCTATTAATTCACTTTACTTGATACTTCGTATGTAATTTAAGTTTAATCGTTCATATTCACACATTATTTTTGTTCCAGATTTCAAAATTTCGAGAGACATAAGACTAGTTGTGATAGCAAAGAGATTGTTTGTACCATTTGCAACAAAATGTTTTTAGATTTAGAAGCTCTAAATTCACATAATGAAGTTATGCATTCGGAAACACAAGGTATATGTCAAACCCTTTTTCCATTATTACATCAGCAAACTCAATATAAGTTTTATTGAAACATAATCCTCAATTTTATAGAAGCCATAAATTTAGATATTAAAGGTGATTTGATATCAACTGATATTAAGATTTCGCAAAATGTCGAAAAAATCGATAATTCACAAAATGTTAATGGTGTCGAATTAAATATTAAAGAAGAACCATTAGATGAATTATTGGCTGAAGCTGAAAGGTACTGCTCAAGTTATTAAATGGATAAATTGAACAATTTCAAATTTATTTTATTATTATATTACTGTAATTTTAGAAATACGCAGATTTTAAATGATGACTCTCGAAATGATGATAATTGTAATGATCAAGATAACGATTTCTTAAGCATAGAAGGATTTAGCGGAGTAAGAAAATACAATAAATTTCATTTTTTAATTCAAAAGGCGTTGATAAAAATATTTATATCAAACATAAATATTTCAGGATGGAGAAAGCGATTCTTCTGAATACCTTGAATCGTTTAAGCTGAAACGGAAAGTTGGCAGACCTTGCAAAAAAAATAGGAAGTTTAAATTTAAGCTTTTGAAACAAAACGACGAAAATGATTCAACATTGAAATACCAATGCAGTATGTGTTCAAAAGTAAAAAAAAACTTTTTTAGCTATTGATTGTTTATAATACATATATTTTTTCTAATTTTTTTTATTATTTAATAGAGATTCTCAACTAGTGTAGGTTTAAAAATACATTCCGCTAAACATTATTCTGATCAGGGTGTGCTATATACGTGTGAAGTTTGTGGCGAAAGTTTCTCGAAATCTGTAGAATTAAGACAACATGAACGAACACACTCATCTATAAAACAATTTAAGTGTAGTGTATGTGATAAATCTTTCCATAGGTAATTGTTACAAATATAATATGTATAATACGACTATTGAGAGTATTTTAGCCGTTTTATTAATTTTTTTTATTTAAGGCAAGATAATTTAGCTAAACATATGTGGCAACATATGGAAAACAAACCTCATCAGTGTGATAAATGTGACAAAAGTTTTCTTAGAATAGAGCATCTAGCAAGGCATAACATCGCATTGCATTCGGGAAAAGTGAAAAATCCCAAAACAGCATTTTGTCCAATTTGCAAAAGAGGTATTTAAAAATTTTATTTTTCATTAACTACTTTATATTTCATTATATGTAAGCTTTAAATCAACATTTAGAAGCCGCGCGCGGCCCCAGAATTGCATTTTAACAGTCAATAAAATTCAAAAATATTAAATTTGCAGGCTTCACAACTGAAAAATACTTAGAAACGCATATGCGGATGCACACTGGTGATAAAACATTTACATGCAAAGTCTGTGATAAATCGTTTAATACTAAATGGCACTTAAAAGAGCACAGTAAGTGGCACTCTGCAGAGAAACCGTTTTTATGTTCAGAGTGTGGTCAAAGGTATTTTCTCATATATATATACTTTTTTATTTCTGTATAATTGAAAAGTTAAATATTTATTGGTTAAATTCGATTCTAGATTCATCAGAAACGATTATCTTATTACACATATGCGGAGACACAACGGAGAAAAACCATATAAATGTAGGTATTGCGGCAAAGGTTTTCCGAGAGCGACAGATTTAACCGTCCACGAGCGTTATCACACCGGAGAGAAAACCCATCTTTGTACAATATGTGGTAAAGGTGTGTGACATATTTTGATTTAAATATTTTTATAATTTCAAGTTAGCAACGGAACTTCTTATTTTGACCTAAAAATGAATATGAAATGACGGTAACTTATCAATATTTATTTTTTTACAGGTTTTCAACGTCAATATAATTTAACAGTCCATCTTAGAGTTCACACTGGTGAAAAACCATATGTGTGTTCTTATTGTGGAAAACGTTTTGCTCAAGGAAATGATCTCAAATCCCATATTAGAAGACATACAGGCGAGAGGTAATAATTGAATCATACCTAATTCAGCGATAGTAACCGTTTAAGTGATGAAAACATGAAATTTGAATGAAAATGGAGCGCGGTAGTGCTCCTCATTAGACTAAAAATTATATGAGATCATTTCTAATAATTATAGATTCAATTGTGAGATTTGCGGAGAAGGTTTCATTCAAGGCTATCATTTGACACAACACAAAAGAAGTATCCATGGTTTACAATGTGTTTCTCATATACGTCGTGTTGAAAAGCATATTCAGGTTTTATAAAATGATAGTGAAGTTTTAGTTATTTTTCCTGTGTATGATAATATACTAATCGAGTGGATTTAATGTTTTAGTCTACTTCACAAAATCAATCTAAGAACCGATCGCAATCACCGCAGTCTGAACAAACAAATGCTAACAATAATAGCGATTTACAAGTAATACCAAATTTTTGATTTTATGCATTTATTGCATGTGTTTAGATATAATATAAAATACATAATTATGATATATTCTATTATTAGACCATTTGTAGTTATATGGAAATTTTTTTTTCCAAACATGTTCTGTAGATTTGCAATATTTTGTAAAGGATTATTATTATATGGTTTTTTTATATTAGTTAGGATATAGTTTTTTTATCATGAATTAGTAATATTTAGTTACGTATATTGCGAAAATTTTGACATATTGATTTGAATACTACAATTTTAGTATCTGAAAAACCAGTGCTTTTTTTTCATTACAAAATTTGATTTCTCATATAGTCAACAGTTTTACGTTAAAGAGAATTGTATATATTTTACACATAAGATTTTTTCATTATACATTTTATTTCACTTCAGGCTAATAATATTTCTGCAAAAAAAGATGGTACAACTTCTAATTCTAGAGAAAAACCAATATTGCTAACGCTTAGTACAAAAATTGAAAACGAATCAGTTGATATGACTGAACATCATACTATTTCCTTTCAAGTAAGTTTTCAATTTTATGCAATTTATTTAAGCTCTTTAATATGCACATATTTTCAAATCAATCACTTTAGCGCAAGCCTTCATTCAATTAATTGTTTTTTTTTTTTTCAAATTATTGTATTATTTCCATTTGCTAATTAAAAACAAAGATTTCTGAAATTGTCAAATTTTCATTTAGAGAAAATAATTTGTAGTATTTATTGTAGCATTATTACGTATTTGCATGTGAATATATTATAATTATTAAATCGACTTATCGTAGCAAATTCGTGTGTGTGTGTGTTGAATTTCATATTTGTATACAAATTTATTTTTTATAATTTTGCCATTGTATATGTATTAGTATCGATCACATTAATTTCATTCACTTTTTAACTTAACTTTGTATTTCGTTTTGCAGTCTCAAATATCTGCTGTACAATCTGCCGCTGCCGAAGTTGATCTCTCACAACGTTCACATGCTATGCCGCCTCTTATGCCAATTGTGCCTCTTGCCTTATTCCCTCCAATGCACTCTCGGATTTAATGAAATCAATTTTATTTTTAGCGTTTATGTTGTGTGTATATATGATATTTGATTAAATTGTGCAAATTGAAATTACCAGTGAAAAATAAAGGATTTTATACTTTTTAACTGTTCTTTAATTTTCGAATGAATACTATTAAAATTAAAATTTGTTTATTGAACCAATAATACATTATTTTGAAAATTTGATATATTGCAATTATGAACATAACAATTTTTTTTTAATTACTTATAGCAATATATTCACACTTTCGCCTATATTTGTCGATCTTTGCCCTGAAGGTATTTGCTTATATGTAGGTATTTTTTATTACCTGGCACTTAAGTTCACAAACTCTCCAGATCAAAGATTAAATTTTTAAGGAATGGAAATTGTATGCGTTTTAAGTATACAATATTAGCCATGCCAATAATAAATTTTCAATTTATGTTAATCGTCTGATAAATATAATAATGTATGTTTTCATAAATGTATACTTTTTATTATTTGCAATTCTACTTTATGTAAGGAAAGTTTTCTTGCGGAAGTCAAATTTTGAAAGTAAGTTTGTTTTTGGTATAATATTTTTGCATTTATCAATTTTTTCTTTTTCGAAAAGTGGAAATTTTTTTATTCCCAATCAAAAAGAAACATGTTAATGATAATTTTAGAAAAAAAATCATAACTGACAGTTCACTTTTATTTTATTGAAACTAATTCATACATTAAAACATGTATGTATATTTTGCTTTATGCGAATTTCAGATATAAAGGGGTGATGTTTTCACAGTAAAAAAAATGAAATGATTCAGTAGATGATTTTACTGAAAAGCATTTAAAACATTTTGTAGATTTTCAGAACTTACAAATAGAGGAAAAACCAATAAATATTTAGATGAAAAAAATTATACAAAATTTTGTATAATGATAAAATATTAAGATTTCATAGGTCCTTAGGTATTTAAGTATTCAAGTATATTTTATGTAATCATGTAATCTATTTTTTACCCACAGCAAATATTTTCAATCGCATTTTTTTGCCTTATTTATGAAATAATTCGCATCAAATAATATCAGCTTCCATTTGCTATTCAATAACATAACAACATTGAGTAAATAAGAAACGCAAAAAGGCAAAAAACAACAAAATAACGAATTTGATTAAAATACCATGAAAACAATAATGAAATATTTCAGATCTAGATGGGAATTCATTACAAAAAGTTTGATTAATATCCTTTTCACTTTTTAAAATTAATCTTCATCTCAAAATACTTATTTTGGTTTTATATTATAATTAAGATTATAATTTTTACTGAAATATTTCATCGCAGTCTGCAAGAAAAATAAATCAATAACATATTGAAATAATATTATTACCGCCAAGCTTGTGAAAAGTATCAAATAACTTTGAATAAAACACAACTCAACACACTTATCACCAAATTCTTTATTCAAATATTACAATGAAACTGTGTTATAAATCAATAATAGTTGATACTGTATGTTTGTTTATGTTGATGTTTGTTATGTTTCCAAAACAGATTTGTGTTATCCACAATAAATTTTCAATAACTCATTATGTAATATTCAATAAAAGCCATGCCGATCAAAAAATTTAGAAATAAAGGTGCTTACAATATGTGAAAGAAAGTAAACTGTATGTTCATTGTATTTTAGTTCCAAACTGAAATTTCGGTTATAGATTTCACAGTATCATATTATATAATATAATATATTTTATAGATTCGAATATTTGAAAAGGGGCACAAAATAGGATCATACTACAATTTGCGAAGAATTCTGTACTCTAAATAAGTTTTCATGACTGATTGGATGTAACGTCACATATACAATGAATGATACACAGATTAATAGCGATAATTAGATTTAATTAGGTAATTTTTTTATGTAAGTAGAATCAATACAACACATCTCCATAAATTTTTCTGGCTAACAACAGTTTACTTATGGTTTTTTAATGAGCTAATAAGATTTTTCATAAAATTTTGTAAACATGAAATCTTGATAAATATTTATATTTTAAACATTTGATATCATAGCTTTTATTATATTTTTAGAC
>JAOXNN020238468.1:0-10916 GCA_028571205.2 Hydropsyche betteni
AAACAATGGTACAACGGTTGTAATTATAAAGCAACCTTGTCTGTCTTTTCTTAACAACGCTAAACTCAATTAAACGGAACACGCTCGTTAATTAAACTCAACGAGCAAAAAATGCCCTAACTTACCTTCGAGCTTTATTGATATCGAAAGCGAATATTTTGTATCGAAAATTTGTTGTTATTTGGTTTCTTGGAAAAAAAAATAGATAATATATACAAACTGTAAATAAAAGGTTATATCGATTTTTCGTTCAAAGAATATTTATTTTTAAGCCCAATTGCGTTTCCTGGCGTTTTATTTTTGTTGCTAGCACTACATTGTACAAAAGGCAGACAATGATCAGTTCGATACGTTTTCGCCTTTAAAGATATTTCATTTTTAAAAATTCCAAATTTGTACTCTTTTGAAACGAGAGCTTTCAATTGCTAGTTCTTTGCATTATGAAAAGAAATGTAAGGTGAATTTCGATTTTTACCAATCAGGCTTCGCGAAAATTTTTTGATGAGATTACCCGCTCAACGTGGTATGATGAATTTAGAAATGAGGAAAAAAATAAGTAGTAAAAGAAAAACCCAGGAATGCTGACTGTTGTTTTTTCTCTTCCTTTTAATAAAAAAAATTGTTTCTTTGTAATAGCGCGAGACGGGTGATAAAAATTTGATTCTTATTCCCGTAATCTATTTTTTTAATAATTTTTTCCACGCAAATATTTGGCTATTGTTTTATCTTATTTTCTTCTTTGTTCTTTGGTTGGGTTGTATATTAATATAGCGTTATTGGATACGTAAAATGATTTATGAAAAAAGTTGACGTTATTTTAAAGCTTTCCTGATAAATTAATTAAGCTCAAAACTCGTTATGAAGTTTTTAAATACCGGCACTTGTATAAACGACGCATTGAAAAGTAATACGCCAAGTTTTCTTTTAAAATTCTTCGACAAAATATAGAAACGTATAAAAAAAACGTATAGAGCGCCATGATTTAATTCTTTCCGCAATTTTATTTTCACTCAATTTTTTTTTCAATAATAAATTTCCAACCGAACTTTTTAATTGAAAATTTTAATTGAACAATTCACTGCGTCGGATATTACCGCGACATTTTAAGAGTCGGGTTAAGTTCACATTTATTCGCGTTCGAATCAATAAGTTTTGTGCAATTCAAAAATTGACGACAATTTTTTCTACTCAGCTAAAAATAGCATTTCAACACAACTAAATACACACAAACCGTATTTGCATTTATGCTTCACATTGATTCTTCGATTATCGAACAGACAAGCAGTTCCACGTTCAAACCGGCGGGAAAGCGGATTTCTGGAAAATTTTCGAGAAATAAAAGCGGACAAAATAACAGCAAATAAATAAATAAATGAGCAAACTGCTGGAAGGCTCCAAGTGACGTCGAGACGCCATTAGGATTCCTTCCCGTCCCTAGGCTTTGCCCAACCTTTACCACTTCGCCGAGGCTTTTACCTCTGTCCACATTAAAATGTATAGTATTATCCGGAGAGTTTGTAGTATACTCGCGAAACTTGCCATATTCGGGTTCGGTTAAAAGCGTGTTTTTGTATTGAGGTTGATAAATTCGGTCGTGTGAATGATTTTCATTTATAATTTCCGAAATTTGTGTTATCGTTAGAAATTTGGTTGTTTTACTTAATTTACATGGTCTAAATTTTGATAGGCTTTAATTAGTTCGAATTCTTCTGTTATTTCGATAAGGATTTCAAATTTGCCAGAAACCACATCGCCAGTTGTGTTTAGAATTATGATAGGATTAATTTCAAGTCAAATTATGTTTGCATGAATTTGTATTAATTAATTCCTACAAATTAGTTTAGGTAGGTATTGTCGGTTTTGATTCTATATCTCTCAAATAATAATGTATAATACTGTAATAACTTTGTATTATATGTATGTATGTATGTATTTAGAAGGAGGCGACCGTGCGATAATTTCATTATATTGAAATCGGTACAAAGCGACGGATTGTTATTATAAAAAATTTAATGGCGACTGAAGCGCAGCTTATCTGCGTTTTTAAATTCCCTTTTCGGTCGACGGCATTTTTCGCTTAGCCAGAAAATTTCGTTTGCTCTTTTTTTCACGAATCTCAATTTATGGATTTATATTCAATTTGTGAAACACTTTATTGTAACAATAATTTAAAATATAATACTTTAAAATATAACAACAATTTAAAGTATAATACTTTTTTAAGATTATTGTTTAACTAGTAAATAGGCCCGATGTTAATAACATCGGTTGTGGATTTGTTAAGAAACGGAAAACGATAAAATGTGAAAACCTGATTGTATGAACCGAAAATGTGTACCCGATTTGAATATTTGAATATTTTAATTAATAAAATCAAAATAGTTCATTTGTTATTGTCACATATAGGCAAAGGCAGTAGTTAGTTGGTAATAAGCATCATGTTATAGACGTTAACTGTATACGCATAAAGACCATTGTCCCGAGCGTCATTCGAACACACACACACACGAACACAAAGAAATTCGTGATTATATATAGGGGATAATATTGTTCTGAAATCATTTGTACGCATTAAAACACTCCTTTATTCGTATTTTTTATATTTGGCATTTTAATAAATCCTAAAATTATGTTCCTACAATATTAATTTATATCTTATATCATTAACAAATCATATATGAAATAGTTTTTTTCACTAGTAAATATGTTTGAGTTTCATTCTGTTATGAAAATTTACAACTATAATAAATAACAATATAATATTATATGACTGATATTTAGTTGCACGTAATTCAATATTTCTATTTTCGTAATGTATTTGAAAGAAAACGTAAATATTATCTTCGTTTTGAAATCGCACTGTTCGTATTTCATTCATATTTTTCAATATATGAAAAACACAAATGCGTAGAGTAGCTCTGAATAAATTTTGTAGAAAGAAAACAAAATTTTTGAATGCTAATATTCCCAAGCACCCGCATCTTCAAAGAAACATTTCAATATCCATTGGAATGAATAGAAGTTTCGTAAAACGTAACTTTTCAAATTTTAATATGGCTAAAATCACTCGGACGAAAATGCGGAATATTTAGTCTTGAAGAGGTTTTGACGGTCGAGCTATTTTTCCAAATACAGAGTTCTTGTATACCACGTTTGATGACCAAAAAGTCGGTCCATTGTTAAAAATTGGGTTTTCTCATTTCTAAAGCTTCGCGCGTGAGTTTTTCCGAGCTTATGGCTCTTCAGCGAGTTATCGATAATTCTATTATATTGAATTTCCGATATGTTACTTTTACGGCAAAAAAGGAACATCGAAATTTCATTATTTCAATTAATTTTGCAGAATATTTTATAATATAATACGTTTTATTCTGGAAAAAGCTTTTTTTATATAAAATGACATAATTTTATATAAAATTTAAAACGCATGCTTTTACATTAGAGTTCTAGATTATTTTATATAAAAAAAAAAACACTTTTTAAATATAAAGTATTTTTAAAATATTTACCATTCTTCAAAATAAAATAAATGTCTCGATAATTATTATATTTTTCCATATGAGGGGTTCGGCAGAAAATAAGGCTAAGCGCCGAAATTCCAAAATTGAGTTTCTTTTATTTTCTACAAAAATTAGTACTGTTATTATAAAAATTAATAAATGATACTACATTCTCTAGAAAGATAACAGTACTACGTCGGGTTACTCCTAGTTATATTTGCATCTAAATGCATGTAAACTGTTTTTATTAATATCTCCGAAAGTGACAAATGTAGCCTTATTTTCTGCCGAATCCCTCATATAATCTTTGAATTTCCTATGGGGAAAAATCACATCATATTTTCGAATTTAAATTTTCTTATTACGTGTCGCCATCCATGTGTCGTACATTCAACAAGCGAAATATTTCACACGTGTGATATTAATATAGAAGTAAAGCTGACGGAACGAAATGTGCGAACATAAAAGTCTCCTCGGATAATGTCGAATTCTTCACGTTACAAAAAAACACATGGAAAAATATCATATCACTTTATATTGATAAGAATATTCGCATTTTCGGCACGAATAGCGAATCCGCGTTATAAATATGCCGGATTTTGATAATGTCTCGCGTGAAAAAGTTTTTCTTTTTTCCGCACACATTTCACTCTCGGTGTCTGGCTTTTTTTTCAGCGTGCGTGAAAAAGTTCGGTTAATAACCGAGCCTCCCCATCATTGGTAGGGTCTTTCTCTTTCCCTGACTTGCGAAATAACTTCGGCGATACTTCTTGTTGCTGAAGAATTTCATTTAGCGCCGGCGCGAAACAAGCTGACGGTCATCTTTCGGCTTATTCCGCGCCGTCACTTTATTGAAATAATTTTCTGTTGGCTGTTGTTCAACTATTTGATATAATTTTTATATTTGAGGACGACGGAGGGTTCAAATAACAACTTAAAGGTTGTTTTTACTTTTAAGGGTGTGAAACTTTGAAATAAATTTGTCTGCGATCTTTTCATTATTGAAAAAAATAGATTTCGTAAATATATTTGGCTTACTTAAAATTCAAATTTATTATTTGTCGAAATCATTTATGATTTATATTAAAGCAAATAGAGTATTTGAAAAGAATGTTCAATGTCCCCGAACGAATTATTTCCTTATTTCTAAAGTCGTTTAGCTCGATTTGAACCCAAATTATAAATGACCCATTGATTCCCATAAGAGTTGAAAAGATTTGGGTTTCTAGGAAAAAAGGAAACACATCATTATTATCGTCATAAAGATTACCAGATCTAACATTTGAATTTATCATGATGTGTTATTACTTGTATTATATATACGATTTGTAAGTATTTTAAAATTATGTTTGAAATATATAAAATTATTTGGGAATTTTCAGTGTAACAATCCCGAGATTAAACGCTCGAGTTCATTTACATTTTATAAATAATCTCACCTTTCAATTTTAAATGGGCTTTCCATCTAAATCTAAATTATTACAGTAATTATAAGTTGTTTATTACATCATACATTTTTTATCATTCACTGTATTTTTAGATAATGTAAATACAATAACGATGGTTTTTTCGATGATGTAATTATATTTGATGAGTTTGAAAGTATCGATGAAACAATTAATATTTACCGAAAAGCTAAAAAAGATAAGTCCTGTTTAATAAAAGTGCGTCTGAAATAAACATTTAGGAATACTGAAAATATACTTTTACATATTATATTATAATAATCAGAAATTTAAATCTCGCGGTAAGAATTCATATAAATTTTTAACTTAAACTCTATTTTAAGGTTTCTAGATGCGAACACTAAAGTCAATATAATTTCTTAATGAGGAATATTCCTGGAAATAGCATTACACTCTATAATTGACCTTTATACACACAAATCACAATTAATTTCAATTTCCGCCATCTCACGTTGATTTTTCATATGCTTGTTGATGTACATTTTATGTTCTGTATTTAGAACAATAATTTTATACTGTATCATGTGTGTAATATTATATTATATTTTTGCTCGGACTAATTTAGGTTTTCAACTATACAAATATTGAGTAATTTGCAGAAATTGAAAATTTTCACGAAACAGTCATCATAATCAATTCTCATGAGAAACTCTAAACCTGAGTCGATCGTGACTCATCATTATACCAATTACGAGTATATATGCTATAAGAAACGCCATATCGGAATAACAATACACATTACAAAATGACATCATTCCGCCATTATATGTATGTATGTATGTATGTATAAATGATGCGAAAGTCAATCGATTTTCCGAGGAGAATAAAACGTAAATTGAAAATTTCCACGAAATTTTCATGACCAATATTGCGAGAATCTTCAAACTTATTATTCTTTGAAAATTTTATATTGTAGTAATCCGAAACGATTTCGCTAAGTTCAATATATTCATAAATTAGATAATCTGATTTTGTGTAATATGATTATAATTCAATATTTCGTTTTGAATCAATAAAAAACTTATTATCATATTAAATTACTGAATCTTTAAATTTATTTATCTCGTCTCTATTTAGATACGAATGATATAAATTTAAAATGTGAACTTATCAAAATTGTAAATTCTATTACAAGATTTCAGCATTGGAAAACGTTTAGACAACAATTCAAGGCATACATCGTATACATCGAATACGTAAATTTCTTAAACAGCTACTAAACATACGTCCTTAAAAAACCAATATTATAAATAAAAAAATTTAACAATTAAAAATTAAAAAAATAAAATTCAATACAAAACGTAAAAACATAAAATTACGTCACCCCACATCAGTTTCGGATCCGATATGAATTTTTGAACGGAATTTATAAGCTTCAGGTGCGCTACGAGACGCTTTTGCGAACCCGACCACCCTCCCGGGCGACTCCTGGGCTGGCTTCAGCTGAAACTCACGGGGGCTTCAGCCAGACCCACCCCCGCGTAGGGGAGGCTCGTACCCAGCCCTGGAACGTCTGGATTTTGTTGCCCCAGTCGGGGCCGAAGCCTCGCACTGGACGGTCGCTTCCGCACACACGAACCTGAAAACTACTACTTTTTTAACACTTACCTCTTTATTTTGGTCTATCCGAAACAATCATATGTCGAGCTTCGATCGCGAAGGTTTATTGGGCTTTGCTGCGATGCGCGGTCGCAGTGCGATCGATGCGTTTCTCAAATGTGCCGTAGTTAGGTACGCTTTTTACAGAGCGTTGTTCGGAACCACGTAAGTAGAGGCTGTTTGGGTTTTTTTCCGAAAGCGTGCGTGTGCGTAGGTGCGATTGTAATACGATCGTAGAAGCACATGGCGCTCTACGAAGCGTCTACGTCATCGTAGTAGACCGTGCGCGTGTTCTTTCTGCTCGTCCGCGAGGGGTTGTTTTGGGTTACGGGGTCGTTTTTTTAATCTGGGGTCGGTGCCGGACGGTATCTGGGTATTTTTGACGATTTGAATAATGGGTTATCGTGTCTGGTTTTTTTTTTGTTTGTTGAACTAAATCGCGAAATCCGATTTGAATAAATGAATGCAAAATTTGTTCGCTTTTTTATTCGGCATGATAAAATTAATTTATGAAATCTGCTGACAAGTCGCGTTTCGCTATGTTTTAATATGGTGATTTTTTGAAATTAAAGTTTTCTTTATCGCTCATGTATATTTAATAAGTGCTTAAAATATAGAAAAAATGATTCGATAGTTTTTTCGTATTTATTAAAAATTTTATTTTTATTTCTTTCGATACAATATAATAAAAAAAATAATGATTAGGGTAGGTAGTTCAAATGAAAAAAAAACCTATCCATAATTTATTGAATAAACAACCGATTCATGAGAATTTTCCAATCAAATATTTATGGGAAAATAGACAATTCACTGTCGCACGAAAAAAATACGATTTTTTTTCTATACCTCAATCCAAAACATTATTCGATCGGTTTTATTTTCACGATGGTTCACGTTTGTAATGAAATATTTGATCACAGGTAGGATGACATATTGATTTCATCGAAACGTCTCAAGTTGTAATCGAAAGGCAACTTTTACGATATTAATAGTCTTGTCGTTTGTTTCAAATTCGCAAGCTCATCGCTCGAAAATTGAAAACTTTGAGACGCCCGATCCGGCTCCGAACTGTTTGGAAATCAACTAGCTTTTGAAATTTTAGTTGTTAAATCAATACAACATTGAAATAAGCTACGCCGATGTGATTCTCGGTAAATTGTGTATATATTGTTCGATCAAATATTAAATACAATCGAAATTTTACCTTTAATTAAAATATCGTTAAAATTATTATAACGTGATCAATAGCTATTTTGATTTTTAAAAAAAACTAAAACAACCAGCAAAATCAAATCCGAAAAAAAACCAATTTGAAATTTTCGCTTAATCGCATCAATTATTTACAGCTCGATTATAATTTAAGTATATTAAATTTTGATAAATATCGAACCGTCAAACGCGGGGCACGTCAAATTTTCATTTACTAAAGGCGTTTCGATGGAACCGTATATTCGTTTAATCTAATTAGCACACGCTACATATGAAAATTAATATTCTGAACGGATCGATGGGTCGGCGCAAACACTCTCGTTCGCGAAAATAATTATTTTATATCACATCGTATTGTCGTCGTGTGTCTATTCTAACGCACGAACAGCGTTGCGAATTTTCATTTAATAAATAAAAATATCCGCTCATTTTGAAAGGATATATTATGTATTTAACAACGTTAACATTTCAGCCGGTCTACACACTAAGTATGCGCGATAGGTGAATTTTTCGTTCGCGTGTCGAAAGCTTTCAGCGTCGGGAAAATGGACGTCGCATTTTTCATCGGCCATTAAACATTTTCAATTACGCCTCGAGCCAATGATGACCGATAATTGAACGCGAGATGTTCAAATGTGTGGAAAAAAACCCGGTGCTTTTCCGACGTCTTTGAATTGTGTGTACACTTTTTAATCGCGTGACGCCGAACGATAACGTAACAAAGCATCGTTAAAAAAATAATAAAGTACACGACACGAATTCATGAATTCTTATGAAGCACCAAAAATATTGTTAATATTTTTATTTGTATAATATAATACTATAATATTATATTATATAGAGTGGCTACTGATTGGCTGAAGGGTTTAAAAAAGCCATAAATTTTTCAATTCAAATATTTTTTATTTAATTTTTTACAGGTTAAAGAAAAACTTTTATAAATTTAAATACATATAATTTCAAGTAACGAGTAAAACACATTGAGTTTTTTATCCCAGTGAAAGACCGATTATTGAAACTCAGAAAAAATACCGGTTATTTTTTTTTAATTGATGATGAGTGATGAGACACATTTTCATTTAAACTATAATATTATAATAATTCAACAAAAAATTTATTGATTTCGATTAAAATGCCAAGAAAATACATCATCATTAATTGCATCCCCAAAAATTTGGCGCGGTGTTTTTTTTAAATTAAATAATTGTTCTTTCATTAGAATATAATAGCCAAATAAGTTTTACTCATTACTGGACATAGTCATTTTAATTTCCAAGAGTTTTTCTATAACCTGTAATAAAATAAAAAGATTCAAAATGGATGAATCGTGACTTTTTAAAACCCCTCAGTCTTTCTGTGGCCACCCTATATATTGGACTTAAATTTAATAACTAAAATGAATAAGAATTAATGAAACATACAAATATCCCTTTTTCGTATATTGAATTACCAACAAAAATAACCTTTTCATACATAATATTTTCCACAATTTTCCTTACATTGAGAATCTCAAAAGTTCAAATTGATAAAACACGTTATAGGAAACTGTTTCATATCGAACACTCAAAATTTACATGCTCTCGTCAATATCAATACATTTGCAAATTATTAAACCGACGCCTACACGCACGATCGTTTTCTTATTTACACGTGAGTTACGTTATTACGGCTCGCACGCGTACAGTAAAACACGAATACATGTGTACCACTATAAAACCTACCCCAATAAATTGGAGCCAAGGCAGACCCTCTCGGAAGCTTCGGAGGCCGTTATTTTGCCGCCGCCGCTACAGCTGCAATTTGGGGGAGGCTTCGATTTCCCGAGAATCTTTAAATTTTCACGCAGTTTTCCACCGCACGGGATTGTCAAATTTTTATCGGAACGGTGTTTTCGGGTTTTATTTGCGTGTTCGTTTTGTCACTTGATTTTTATTGGTTGATTAATTTTTTTTGAAAATTCTGTTTTATTGTGGATTTAATAGATAGTTTCGATGTTTGTAATCAAAAATTTTGGAAGGTTTCGAATTGGTTTGATACTGTTTTCGGTTTGAAAGTAAATTCAATTTATTCTAAAATCATGTCAGAATATTATTTACTCTCGATTATCCGGGCTAATTTCGGGTATGGTGGAAACGTATAACTGAAAAACGCAGGTAATCCAAACAAACGTTTTTTTTAATTTTAACTTGAGACTTCAGAATTAATAACCGGAAGAATAAAATTTTCAAAGAAAACAAAAAAACTTGCTGATAAAATTGGTAAATATGCAAACAGAAACTACAACGCATTATTATAATACACCACGACGTTTGTTTCCTATATCGCATCAATAATATATTCTCATTCAAAAATACAATAATTCAATTAAATTTTAAAAATTATTTGAATATATTTTAGGTACAGACAATTCGCAAACCAGAAGATCCACAGCCCGATAATCGAGAGTACATATATTATAATTGCGATAAAAGAGTATATATTTGGGCATGCACTTAATATACCAGGCCCCCAAATTCAAAAACACATAAATTTTTCATTGCTAATTGCAAACACAAAATGTTCAAACAATCTCGCTTATTATTATTTTATGACGCGGCAAATTTACGAGCTCATTTTGCTGAGCAAATTTGAGCGAACTGAAACTCGCACGTTTCTCTGCTAACACGACGCCCCAATATCGAAAATCGTCCGAATATCGTATAAATTCCAATTTTTCCTCACATAACCCACATACGGCTCCAACATTTATGCACAAACGTCACGCGAACGAACAGACACACTCACAAACGTGTTAAATAATTCATGGCGGTCCATGGGAAATTTACGGTCCAGTCATTAGGGCCGTAATGATATTTCTTTGATGACTTCGTTCGCACGAATTGCATACATTCGACGTTATTATCTTTGCCGCGCACGCGCCGTAATAATGTTCGCATATTATAAAATAGCGGCGGGTCCTATCAAATTTCCATTATCCGGCGGGAAAACTAATCCGGATTTTCCTTTTACGATTTTCCCGCGGAAATTTCGCTAGAACAGTATGCGGTTTATTGTGCGCTGCGAGATATCCCCTATATATAATAGCGGATATCTGTCTGTCTGTCTGTCTGTGTGTCTGTGTGTCTGTCTGTGTATCACAATG
>JAOXNN020238510.1:0-10913 GCA_028571205.2 Hydropsyche betteni
GTGGTGAATATCGAGGACATGATGGTTGGCTGTAGGAGATCTAGAGTCAGGGGCCGAATGGGAGGGTAGGAGAATGTCGCACTAGGGTTGTGAGTATTATCCATTACAATTTATTATAAATATATTTAAAGCATAGATGAGGCAAATCAGTAAGCATGCTTGAGATAGTCTGAGGTACAGCAGCTGCACTTGGCCAGTAGCTTTGGGGTTCTTAAGACTTCTGGTGTACAACAGGCACATTTAGCTCTCTACATCTTCTGGCTCTGTTGCAACTGTTGCTTTCGACTAGAAAGAGAAGCAAAGGTAGTGGCAGCATTTGATGCAGCTGAATTGCGGCCTCTGCCTCCATTAGATACAGTAAATGTGGTAAATGATCCTCTACTTGCCTGACCTTTTCCTCCGCTAGAACTTTTTCCACTGTAGGCAGTGTGATATCGTTCATCATCACAGTTATTCCATCCATCGCATTCCTACTAGAAGTTACTAGCTCGACATCCTCCTGAAGAAGTTGAGCGGCCATTATTACGCCCTTCCCAATCCCAAACAATCTGAACAGGAGCTCTCGTTGCAGGAGTTCTAATCGTAAATTTAGTGTTGTTTATTCCACTTAGGTCGTTGTCAGTAACATCATCCAGGCTGTTGAAGTCTCCCCTGACCGAGTTGCTCTCTCCATTCATGATGTTCGAACTTCCAGCAGCTGAGTTGTAGCTCCCTGTAATCAGGTTTGTCTTTCCAGTCACCTTATTCTGGCCACCCACAATCAAATTGTTCCTTCCCTCGACCTTATTGGCAGATCCCTTCAGCTGGTTGTTCTCCCCCTCAATCGAATTCCTTGCTCCCGCGACCAAGTTCGCCTCTCCGTTGAGTTCGTTCTAGTAACCCTGGATCACGTTAGAGTTCCCTGACAACCTGTTGGCTGCTCCGTTCACACTGTTGACGTTACCGAAAACGTCATTCTGGTCTCCGGAGACAATGTTTTCCGAGCCCTTGAGTCTGATTGCATTTCCTTCGGCGCTGTTGAGGTGGCCGTTGACCATAGTCAGGTCGCCTCTGACAGTGTTGCTGTCGCCGCGGACTGCGCTGTCTGACCCTTCCAGAGAATTCGCGTTTCCCTTGATCATGCTGTTGCTTCCGACAAGGGTGTTCTCATCGCCGGTGACCCCGTTGACACCGCCAGCCACCTTGTTGAGGCTCCCCTTGAGATCGTTGCTCGAGCCAAAGACAGCATTTCCTTGTCCGACCACGACGTTGAGTTTGCCCTTGACAGCATTGGTGGATCCAACGATATCGTTCTTGTGGCCGTCAACAGTGTTGCAGTTTTCCTGGACTCTATTTTGATGGCCTCGAACGGTGTTGCAGTTTCCTTCAATTTCGTTGAGTTTTCCGCCGATCTTGTTCCTGCTACCTGCGACAAAGTTGTTTTTGATGGCAGCAGCGGCGTCGATTGAGGCCTCAGAGAGCTAGGGGGTGGAATTGGAAAAGGCAGTTCCAGCAAGGAAGCACAGAATACCGAGAGAGAATCTCATTTATATTATATCACTATGGAATAGAAGGAATTTAAACTAGGAATATAGAAAATAGAATATTGAGTATTCCTTAACCAATACATGCATCATACAACTGGTACGTGTGAGAATCTTGACTTAAACTAACTGCTGGTGTTTGTTAATTAGGGTAAAAATGTTATGTTTATGAATCTAATTACTGTAAATTTCGGAAATTAGGGATCCGCTGACAACTAAGAGTTGTCTGATAAAAGTTAGAGATAAAATATCAAACAATTAGTTTAGTAGTGTCAGTTAGAGATGTAGAATTTTGGAACTGGAGATTAGGCGTACTACGTTTCTCGACATGATATTTTGAAGTGGATTAACTCAACCCTTCAGCTGGCAGTCACAAGCATCGAGCAGTTATGCAGTGGATCTGTATATTGTCAGCTGTTAGACTCACTCTATCCAGGTCGGGTGCCCCTGGGAAGGGTGAACTGGAGGGCCAAGCAACAACATGAGTTCGTGCTAAACTTCAAAATCCTCCAAACAAGCATGGACCATGTTGGTATTTAAAAGCAAATTGAAGTACGCTAAATTAATAATCCAAGGTAGATCGACTGATTAAAGGAAAGTATCAAGACAACTTAGAGGCCGTACAATGGTTTAAGAGGTATATAGAACTCAATGGGGGCCCCTCACCAAATTACGATCCCGCGTCCAGAAGAGGGAAGGCTTAGGTTGATTTGCCCTCTTAATCAAAACACAATAGAATCCACAGTAAATAAAACATTGTGTGTAAGGTAACAGAAACACTGGAGTCAGCAAAAAAAAATCCACATACTGCATCTAGTAACCAGATTAAAAAGATGAGAGCTCGAAGTGGTGATCAAGAGCTTTTGGTAAGGTATAGTTCAGCTAAAAGAGTTCCCCTGAAGAAACCTGAAGCTTTAGGTGAGCAGACCATCAAAAATACTAAGCAGCATCAGAGCATCACAAGAGCGAGGAGCCCTCAACCTCAACGAGATGTAATAAAGCAGATAAGAGAGATATTGGCTGAGAAGGCAGATGAGAGGCACCTATTGAATAGAATAAGGCAGATGGTTTCGATTGAACGAATAGTGGAAGAGCAGTAGCCAGAATACATATGATCAGGTATGATTGGATTTAAACTATTACTATACGTTGGTGAGAAGAGCGTAGATGTTCCTCCCCAGATCCCCTATTCTCCTGGCACAACCATGCCGATATTCGAACTTACCCAGCTTTTGCTATATTTTGTACTTAAGCTAGTTGTTAGCGGAGGGTAGGAACCATTTGCTGAACTCCCCTGTCTGGTATGCTTTGATATTTCTGTTGCGGAAGGTAGCGATCTACTTTCCTCGTTCAAGAGTATTTGTTTAGATATCCTTTTTAAATTCTATCACCAGCTGCAAGAACTATCGTAATTACACCTTAGACATTTCGGACGTGATTGCTGCAAAGTTATGAATGAGTTTGGAGTAGTCTCTGACATATTCGCAATCAGATATCCTAAATCCACAACGTTTAGTTTTAGGCTACAAAAACAAGCATATAAGATTTGCATTTTATTTACAGTAGTACTTAACTATGTAGGCTGTTTTCCTATCAGAGTATTCGAGCGATTTGAGGTAGGTATAGGCTAGTAGGATTTGCTTCATGCACTGGCCAACATTAAAATCTTATACAAAGTACTCGTTGGTGATGTTTACTGGTGGGGTAGAAGGCCTTTTGGGGAACTCCTCCACTTATCTGAGTTAGCAGTTCTTCAGCTCACACTTGGAGATTTTATTAAAACAAAACCAGCCAGGTCGACATCCATTATTGGTGATACCCTCCGAAAGTTTTGAAGCCTTTAGTTTGGGCTTAGATCTAGTGAGTACCCTGTGGATATTTTCGTTGTTAAGAATATTTCTCTCATTAAATTCGTTCTTCTTTTTTATATGCTACAGCCATTTCTTTTTCTAAGTCCTGTAGTACGCTGACCTACTAAACTACCCCCGACTCGTCAAAACCATTCCCTTGCCTTATCCACTGCCTCTGCCCTCCTCATGTATATCCCTCACTTAAGAACTCAATTGAGCGCTGCTGAGACTTTTGTACTTTTTCATTACTAGTCTATTATCTAAATATTGTTATTAACATACAGTCATCCCCCTCTCAATAACATAAAATAGTTAGGCGATGCAATAATAAGACACCACCTTAGGGGAGTTGAGAAACACTGTTAACAAACTGAAGGATGAGCGTTCGCACATGATGACTGGGCTGATTGGGTAGAGAAGATAGCTATAGCTAATGTCGGTTGAGCTTTCGAAGATGAAGAAATAAAAATCATATTTGGAATAGCTGATAAGAGAGAAAAATGAGGCTGTGAGAGAGTACGACAGAATAATCAGTGAGTCTGAGAGAACCCTAGCGCGACTGAGTGATAGCACTAAGAAGTTGCTGTTGAGTGTAGAGCACCAAAGTTCAAAATTGTTGCAGAAGTGATACTACATTATTCTTAAATTGCTGTCTGATGATAGCTGATTTCACCACTCGTCCAGCACTATTCTGGTAATACTATGCGATTAAATTTGTTGGTGTTTTTGCTGAAAGATTGAAATGGATTTAGATTAGGGTAGACGAGCAATTTTAATAGTAAGATAGTAGTGGGTTAGGATTTAGTTCAGCTAATCGTAAAATTATCGGCAAATGGTAATTATTTAATTCATACTGCTACAATAAGCTATTATCGTATTAATCGAATGGTGTACAATAATATATCTACATATTTAATGCCAAGAGACATTAATATCTAGCTAGTGCCCAACCTTTTACTCCTCGTTTCCCATATTTAACTATCGCTTGAAGTGTTTACGGTGTACTTACTACCCCTCAGCAAAAGTAAGAGCATGTTTATAACCAGCTACGTCATAAAGATTTGCTGTTGTTTTACAAGCGAAGGAAGGGTGGAAGGGTATCCATGTGAAGTTAGGAAATAAAATGCTGGGTATTTGGAGCATGTGCAAGATATTAAATAGGCAATTAAATATAAAATGTCAAGAAGAGTACTGTTAAGAGGAAGATAGAGACTACCCCCGCCCGAAGACACCCCTTAGGAACAACCCAAAGCAGAGGTATAAAAACCCTCGAGTCCAAAAGCTGCTCAAAATTAACAACATTAATAACATAAAGAAAAAGCCTCTGCCCTGGTTGAGGCTATCAACCAAAATATTGCCAGGCAGAAGGAGTAGATGGAGAATAAAATACGCGAGTAGCTGGACTAGAAGAGGAAAAGAGACGAGCAGGAGCATGCGCACCGGATGAAGCAGTTAGAATAGTAGGCCTAACGATAACGCCATAGGTTATAGAAGTAGCATGAGGAGCATAAGAGAAGGAAAAATGAGTAAATACGAAGAGAGCAGGAGTAACTATAAAACTCTCGCAGGCAAAAGGAGGAAGAGGCTAAGATGAAGTAGGAGGAATTAAGGAGACAGAGAGAAGAGCTTGAAAGGATAGATCTTTAGAGACAGGAGGTAATGAGGAAGCTGATAGAGGAGAAGTAGAAGGCCGAGAGAGAACAGTACGAGGCAGCACTAAAGATGGAACAGTAGAGGAAGGCTGCGGAGGATATGTAGATGGAGCGCAGAAGGAAAGAGGAGTAATCGAAGCTCATCTAAGCCCAAGCTGAGGAGCAGAGAAGGAGGCTCTAATAGGAGATGAGGTAACGATAGCGGGTGTTTGAAGCGGCAAGGCGGGCTGAATAGACGGCTAGAATAGAGCAGGAGGAGAACTTGAGAAGAATCAAGTAACAACAGATCAGATAGGCATAGTAGTTGCAGAGACAAAGAGAAGCTGCATAACTAAAAAGAGAGGAAGAGAGGCTGGCTGCTTAATAGTTGCTTAGGAGATAACATGAAGCCCAAGCTAGGCTACAATCCGAGTCAGAGTAGTTGGCTAGACGGCAGTACTAGTAATAACTGAATGCAGTAAAACTAGCCCAAGAACAACAACAACAAAGACTCCGATAGCAGTAGGCTGAACAGTAGAGAATTCGTTTGGGGGAGGAAAAGAGAAGAGCTGAGTAGTAGGCGTTGAAGCAAAGAGAACTAATGATGAGGTAGATGGAGAGACAGAAGGCTGAGGCAGACAGAATAAAAAGGGAGTAACTTGAAGCCAAAAGAAGAGAGCAGGAATAGGCCTTAAGGAGATTGGAAGCCGAGCATCAATAAAGAGAGGCTAAGCTGAAGCAAATGTTAGAGATAAAGATGTAACAGTAGAAGAGACTTCGGTAGTTACAGAGAGAATAGGCAGAGAAAGCTGAAAAATAGAAAGTACAAAAGGCTCTTAGAGAATAAAGGTAGAGGGCAGCCAAAAAGTCTGAGTAGGAAGCAGAACTCAAGAGAAAATAACTGTAGGTTTTGAGACAAGCTAAGCTAGAACTAGAGAGGCAGCAGGCAGAAGCTGAGATTAAAAGGAAGGAACTGTAGCTGAAGAGGAAGCAGGAGTAGGCGGAGAGCAAACAGAAGTTGTAGAAGTAGAGAAATGATGTGTAGAGAAAGAGGGAAGAGTAGCGAATGAATGCTGAGAAGCAGCGGTTGGAGAGGGATGCCGAACAGAAGCAGATGGAGTATGAGGCTAGGATTAATAAGGCAAAATAGATGCAGAAACTGAGGTTGACTGAGTTGGAGAAGATGAGCCATTAGCATAATGTGGATGCTGGGTAGATAGAGAAGGCTAAGAAATAGGTGGAAGATAGGCATAAGAACAAGGAGAAGAAGCTCCAAACAGATAAGCATGATAACGAAATGCAGGCGGAATTGTAGAAGAAAAAACTGTAAAAATAGGCTCATGAAAAACAGCAGAAGATGTAGCAATAAATGAGGGCTAAGGAGTTAGCTCTCAAGAAGTAAATGCAGTAGCTTCTGCATCGTCAATAACAGGAGAGAATCGCTCAGTAGGCAGCTATAAGGAGGAGGGAGTAGCAGATGAAGATTGCAATGTAGGCTGAGAGGGAGTCCCAAAGAAGAAGAGAAGCATAGTGGCATATGCGAATGACCATGCAGTATGTTCCCCAACAGCCAAATAATCTAGCTAATTTTAGTAGTATCAGACATCAAAAGAATCAACTGTATCATCAACACCAACAGGCATAAGCTTCCTACAACAATATGTACAACTAGCTCAATAGATTAAATAACCCAACGTACGGAAAGCCTACACACCCCTCTCAGGTAGGTTTTGAGTTGGAGTCCCCCGGTAGAAACTATGGGAATGAAAATACGTTGAATAGACCGCTAATGGGAGATTCAGCTGGGAGCAGTCGTGGATGCTGCTGCTGCAAATTGATTTGATAATCATAAGAAATATAACGAGTGAATAGGATTCTATGGATCAGTATAAGCTCGAAGCAGAAAAAGGAAACGGCACATTTTCGGTCGTATTCATGGCGATGTCGCTGAAGACCAATCGACACGTTGCCATTAAATGCATGAAGAAGAAATTCGACTCTGTCGAGAAAGTAAAGAAACTGAAGGAGATCCAGGCGCTCAACATCCTAAGCAATCATGACAATATCATTAAGCTGATTGAAGTCCTGTTCGATGAACCCAGCGGTACTGATGTGCTCACTTAGGGAAGCTAGCATTAGTGTTTTAGCTTATGGAAATGAACTTATATGAGTGCCTGAAGAACAAACGCAAACCTCTCACCCTCCAAAAGATAAAGTATTACATGTTTCAAGTGCTGAAAGCTATTGAGTACATGCATCGTAAGAACATCTTCCATCGAGATATCAAGCCTGAGAATATCCTCGTTACAGATGATGTAGTCAAAGTCGCAGACTTGGGTTCTTGTAAAGGTAAAACTACCCTAATATAGGCAGACATAGCCAGCAACCCTATACTTAATATATTTCCACTCGATGGTACAGAGCTCCCTAGTGCTTAATGACAGATGGTTACTACAACTAAAAAATGGATATCTGGGGCTTCGGTTGTGTTCTCTTCGAACTCATCACTAAAGTACCTCTTTTTCCAGGACGTGATTAGCTTGACCAAGTTCATCGTATTCATAATGTCCTTGGAACTCCCAAGCAGGAGATTCTCGACCGCTTCAAAAGTAGAGCAACCCATATGGAATTTAACTTCCCCTCCAAAAGAGGAATAGGATTATAGAAGCTTTTACCACCTAACACTACGCCTGATATTAGAGATCTTCTCTAAAAGTTACTGGCCTATGATGCTAATTAAAGAATTTCAGCAGAGTAAGCCCTTAGACACGAGTACTTTGGAGAGTTCGCACATTTATTGGACAGGCGCAAAGACTTCCGCTCCACCTTTAGCATAATAAAGCCAAGCCACGAGAAGAGTGAAGAGAAGGATACAGATTCAGTGCATATGAGGTCTTTGCCTCGTAAAAATGCTAAGGATAAGAAAAAGAATGGAGGTTCTAGAAACCATTTAGATAAGGAAGAAGAGATTAATGTGCTTCCTAAACTGCCTGCCTTATAGAAAACAAATAATTCGACCATTTCGAGCTAAAACTACAAGAAGACCTTCTACGGAAAGAGAAACAGCAACTAATTAAATGTAGGAGGGGTCCAAGGCAAGAAATATTGACACCATAAATATATGCTTTTCGTTGTATATAGTCAATTTATTTCTTTAATATGGACACATAGGAACGACCCACTCAAAGATTTAACTCTGCAAGTAAGCTCGCTCAGACCGAAACCAATAGCACCAGGTACACAACATCTAACACAGTCTGAGCAGCAGTTCCTCTGGAGGTAGTCTTCGAAGAAGGAGCACAGACACTAAATACCCAGCGGATTTGGTACACAATAAGAGAGTCAAATCAAAAGTAGTCAAAGTTAGGCAGAAACCTAAGCAATTCTTGACAGTTTGGTAGTAAGGAGAGTAGCAGGATAAGTATTGGGACAAATAGCAACACCGGAAAATTCCCCATTTTACAATATTCAACGACAGGAGAGAGCTACCTAATAATTTGTCATTTATGAGCAGATGTAAAAGCGCAAGAACGTTAGCGGAGGTGGAGTAATAGAAAAAGTAAGATGAACAGGCCAAAAAGCTAATAAGCAAATTGAATAGTCCCCTAGATTTGAATGAGTTCAATTTGGGTAAGTCTAATTCTAAGCAATTTGTTCATTAGTAGGTATACACCAGCCAACTATGCTAACCGATAGGTGAGATCCATGAGACTGAGGATCATAGGTACGCTGAGCGTTTGGCTAGTTAGAAGAATAGGTAGTTTTGCAGTTATTAAGCATTGGAAACTAGTTGTAAAACATAATTGTCGACGAGATTGACGATAAAAAGAAGCACAGGTAGTAGAGAGAGTAGCCAGTAATAGAAAGCATTGAGGAGGAACGCAATGATGATGATAGCATGGGGTAGCAGATAAGGACAGCTTTAAGTAAGCTGCATGAGCAGAAGGGATTTATAATCAAGATGAATAACTCGGAAGAAGTGAAGGTGGACCTCATGCAGGTTGATTCGTAGAGTATGACCCTGTTGACGGAGACAATAAAGTAGGAGAATGAGGCTGAGAATGACTGATGAATTAATATCATTGAAATGCTTAGGTTCATTTTCTCCTAAAGAGTAAATCTTGCAATCCCTTTTTGAAACTCATGGCCTATGACATCACGTCTTTGGATTTAGTGGCCTCTGGCTTCCGTTACTGGTTTTTGAACTTAGAAGTAGATCTTGCCTGGATCCTCTGCAGAATGTTCTCCTTCTGGGTGTCTAGCTGACGACTTATTCGTTGGCTTGTTCTTATTTGGTTGTTCTCAGACTTGGCTAAAAGCTACATGGCCTGCAGGCTGGCAGACTCTTCCGCTCTTTACCGTGCATCCTAGATCTTTTTACAAACGGCTTGTTTGCTCGAAGCAGCCTCTCCCAGTATACCTTTTACAATGGTGTTCTGAAACAGCTTAGTAATTTTATTCTGGTAGTACTTCGACCTTTCATCTTTTAGCTCATCGTAGTGGCTGATCGCATCCTACATTAGAATGGATTTACTGAGTAGGCAGCGAGTAGTTCTCCCAACTGCATCTACGTGAAGGTGCCTGATTCCAAGGTGAACTCCAGATCGAGTATTTTATCGGCAAGCTGTCCTGGAAGTTTAGATGCCATTTAGAAGTTAGAAGGTTTAATTTTATGATAGAATTTACTCGCTTTGTTCTCATAGCAATCATCCAAACAAACTCAAAAGGTCAATGATAACATTTTGAATGATAGTACGCATTAGTCTTACGTTTATGATTCATTATCTAGTCGATCTTGCAATCAAATGCTTATAAGGATAATCGTTTTGTGGAGACTTTTATGGTATCGTTCGCTATCGAACCTGTTATAGATTATGCTTGATAAAGAACTACCTATCAAATCAAATTGTAAACTAATCAAATTTTTAAATGATTTAACAGCAGTTTAGTACTGAAAGTGTCACTACTGTTACTTCTCTAATTAACAGTCTTGGTATCAGATGGCTAAGGAGATATATCTAAAGGATTCTCAGCTGGCTGTCAATATGATGTGCATTGGAGTTCAATTGTTGATTCTATTTACTATCTGATTGTCTTTATTGTGTCATGTTGTTGTTAGTTTGTTTGACTGAAAACTTCTACCTTTATGTCTGTTTTTTTGTGTGTGTATGTTTTTGTTGTTGTTTAGTGTTGTTATTTGAGGTTTTGGTTTTCAATTATGAGCTTTTGATGTTTGTGTTCTGTTTGGTTCCTAATGGCATTATGTGCGATACATTAAAACTTATTATTATTTAACTAAATCTTAATTCATATAAATGTATTTTCAAACATAAAAAGCAATATTTTTAATATCAGAGGGCATGCTTGAGGTAATTTGAGGTGCAGCAGCTGCACTTCGCCAATAGCGTTGGGGTTTTTAACACTTCTGGGGTACAACAGGCACACTTATTTCTCTGTATCTTCTGGGATTGTTGCAACTGTTGCTTCCTATTTTAAACACAAGCTAACGTTGCAGCGTTAGATGCAGCTGAACAGCAACCATCGTTGTTGTGTACATTAAATGTGGAAAGTGAGTGCTTAAATCCTTTGGAGTTTTGTTTATTAGAACCATAATGATACCTATATTTATGATGCCCATCTTTCTGGCATTTTCCGGTAGAGGTTGAGCTGCCAGTACTACATTTTTGAGAATTTGTAAATATTTAACGCTCTTTGCAAGGTATAGTATGAGCAGTATATCTAACTGTTTTAGTGTGATGGACAGTCGAATGCTAAATTTTGTGACTGTGTCCTTCTTTGGCCGATGAAGATTTCTGAGACTGGGTAGAGCTGCTGTGTCCTTCTTTGGCCGATGAAGATTTCTGAGACTGGGTAGAGCTGCTGTGTCCTTCTTTGGCCGATGAAGATTT
>JAOXNN020238546.1:0-10905 GCA_028571205.2 Hydropsyche betteni
CTGCCCCAGCTGCCAAGGGAGGAGCCAAGAACGAAAAGAAAGAAGAGAAGAAGGAGGATAAGAAGGAGGCCAAGAAGTAAGCCAAGAAGGAGGCTCCAAAGGAAGAGCCCAAGGCAGACGACGACGATATCGGACTCGCAGGGGGATTGTTTGATTTCTGAGATATTTAAACAGTTTAGTTGTAGATTAGATTGCTGCTGATTGTAATTGAGTATTTTTACGGTGGGCTTAGGCTGAGGAGAATCGGAAGAAAAGGTTGAACTATTAATTGCTTTAAGTATAAAGTCAGAAAGTTTGGTTTTTGAATGTAAAACTTATGCGTATAGTCAGGGAGATGTACTCGATTAATTTAGGTAATTAGGGTGGTTGTAGAGTTGGATAAGAGAACAATGGACTGAGAGTAAACTCCAATGAGGTATTTGAATGGGAATGAGAGAGTTAGTGGAATAAAAACCTATTTGAAAAGCTGAATGCCATAATCACATATTAAGGCCTGCAATTGGCTGATAAAAGTATGAATTTGAGTATCGGCTGCCTGGAATTTATTTCTGTGAATAAAGATAAAAATAAATAACATTTTATAAGTGGTTAGATTATTCAACAAATAGGAATATGGCTAAGCTATGGTTCTGAGTATATTAGTAAAGTTTGCTCTGGAAGTATTATTTGGAAGGAATGAAAATAAATAAAGTTCTCAGGAGGACTCTGAATAGTGGCAGGATAGAGTCAGCAAAAGCATCAATATGAAAGTGTCGTAGGGAAAAGGAGTTTGGCAACATTTTAATAGAGATAAGGTGAAAGGAAATAATTAGCAAAGTTGGAGAACGCTAATAAAATGAGAGTAGGAAAATAAAATCAGTTGGTGATGTGTTTAGCAATCAGCTTTTCAGCTAATAACTTGATTTCTCCTCCGGCGTTGAAGGACTGTTGGAGAATGTTGGAATACTTGATTTTATCGGTTATACACTCGTAGAGGTGAGGGAGCATAGTCTTGGCAGTAGAAGCCACAGTTTCCAGAGTATTGAGAAGGAGTGCGGCTGTAATTGCTGAGGGGTTTGATGTTGAGAGATCATCTAAATGGTCGATAAAACCTCTTTCCAACAAATCGGCTAGATTAGTGGGTGACTAATGATGGAGAAGCATGCAGAGACACTTAAGGGAGTCATCTTTGAGTTGGAGTCGGCAAAAATCGGAGTAAAGGAGTTGGCAAAAATAATGGGTCTACTTTTAGGGAGCCAATTTTGCGAGTTTTTAGAAAACTCTGGTAACTAATGCTGGTTCTGCGGAGTAGTTCTAAGTAAGAGAATAAGTTACTTGCTTTAGAAGCTGGATTATTCCCTGCTAAATACAAATCCCACCTAAAAACGGATGGTTTAAAAGGGCCAATCTAAAACAGTCCAGCGTGTACACCAGATGGTGCTTGTTAGACGGCTTCCTGAGGTTCTTGATGAGGAAGTTTAGGACCTCGTGCTTCTGAATTTCAGATACGCTGACAATGTTTACAGCCATGAGGTTACGAAGGCAGTGAACATAATTGAAGGCTGTTTTATCATCACCTAGGAGTTGTTTTAGATGAGGAATCATAAAGTTCTTGGCTAAACCTGAGTAGGTAGTCGAGATGGGCGATTTAGTGATGTGAATTAATATTACGCTGAACAAGAAGTACAATTCTGGTTTAGCATTTCCTCCGATTTCGATTCGTAGCAACTGTTTTATCAGGGATTTGTGCAGAAGTACTTGGGCATTTTCGGCCTAGTTCGCAGAAGTTGGTTTATGACTGGTGAATATTCCGAGAAGATAAACTACGGAATAAAACTTAAAATAATCTAAGCAGCCTTGGGTGGATCCCAACTAAGAGAGCTACTGATATTCCTTCAGGTAACCCATACAGAATTTCCGTAAATTCTTCACTGCTATCTTGTTTTCCAAAACCATCTCAATGAACCGGCTGCTGAGGTTGAAAGCGTTGTTGATTAATACAATGATTTCAGAGGTCAAATAACTTGTATTTTTGGTGTATAAGATGTCCAAAATAGTCTTTGTAACACATTTTAAATATTCCGTTCCGATGAACTCCTTCCCGCTTTTTTGTTGACGAAGAAACTTAACTATCTCGTCCGAATAGTCCTTAAGAAACACAAATTGGCTGCTGATGGGGAGGAAGTTTAAGTTTAGGATCATTTACTCCAGGGCGAACTCCGTCATTTTTAATGTTTTCTAATTATTAATATAGGTTCTCCAGTCTTCGAAAGCAGCTCCTTGTCCGCGGACGCTGATTCAGATATAACTCTAATCAATTACCTTTAGCTGCATCTGATAATGTCCTAAACCGGCATAATCCACTACAAATATTGCCCGATAGAGTGATTGAGACTCATAGTTTTTAAACTGATACTTCATGGTTATGAACCAGGATTTAGATATTTATATAAGTATTTATTGTGACTATTTATGCTTTCAAAGCCTTGTTTTTGCGGCCATCAGATCATCCGAGAATCACCTTAGTCCGATGATAATTGCGAACACAAAGACAAATACAAAAGTTATACAGGTGTACTTTCATCGCAATACAACAGAAAAGTCCTCATGAGAATACTAGATAAAAGTTTTTGAAATTGATTACTTAGATCATATTGCTAAAGTATAGTTGCTGAAGCTTGCATCAGAAAGCCTAGATCCTTACCTAGACATTGGTGTCACAGACTGTTCTTCAGTTTATTTGGTGACAGAGAGTATGAAGCAGAAAGGGCTTACCCTAGCTTAATTTAAAACGATGATAAGTATCAGTGGTCTCATTAGTGTTAACGATAATCTCAAGGAATTTTTAATCTCTTAAATTATGCTTTCGTGTCTGAGGGGTGTGGTATACCTCCTCGAAAATGGTGTCAACCAATTCGCTCTGACCGAGAACACTATTTTTATCACTATATTCGGTGACATAAAACTGACATAATACGGAGTAATTAACAAAGTACAGAAAAATTATAGGAGCATCTTGGAAGATATCTTGGATTTCTCAACAAAGGACATTGCCCTTAGTAACAGGCAAGAGGAGTAAAAGGCTCGGATTAAAAATCGTTTATCAGCTGTTACATATGACATAGAGGGACTTATCAAAGTTCTTAGAGGTTTAATTCCCATGTAAAATCTATTTGATTTTAACTCGCTTGAGATCAAACACAAAATGAAACAGGAAGTTGGAACAAAGGTTGCTGAATTGCTAGGGAAGCTGGGTTGTGGTCCGTTGAAGACGATAGCTTCAGCAACATTATATGATAATTGATGAATATGGTCGAATACAACTAACTTTAAAGTATGAATTTAAATGGAGAAATTAGAATAGTAGAATCAGCCAGCTTAGTAGGAGGTTACCCCCTAAACTATCTAACAGATGGAGAGGGTTTACAAATAGGCCCAGAAGTTACTCACTGCGTTCCACTCTTAGTCTTCAGAGCTAAAAGGTCAAGTCGTAAGTTTGATTGAAACTTACAACAAATCGTCCTCCGATATGGTACCAGACCAGCAAATTAAAACCATTATGAAGGATTACGAGGAAGGCATGAGGGAGGCTCATAAAGAAAACGCCGAACTGTAGAAAGTACTCGAGCAGGAATTTAAATAGAGATGTTAGCTTGTAGATTAGATGAACAAGTGTTTAGACAAGCTAGACAGACTGGAGGAAAAACTTAAAAAGAGATCTCAGAAGAAGAAAGCTAGCTAAGGGCAACAAAACAGTGAGACTTAACCTAAGAATGAGACCAAATAGACGTAATCTTAGAAAACGAGTTCAGATGCAGCTACAGGTAGCTCACAAGCAAACTGATTAGATATGAATATTGGTATATAATTGTTTGAAATGGCAGTGACAAGAGAAAAGCTGTAAGAGATTTTTAAAGTGTACGATGCTAAGAGAAACGGAGCCATCTAGACCAAAGAAATCGGTAAGTAGAAATCTACTAAGGGAAACTGATTCGGTCGGCCAGATTATTTCCAAGCGAATAGGATATTGAAGATTTAAAAAGAAAGGTAGATCCCACAAAGTCAGGGGCCTTTAACATCAACAAGTTCGTATAGGTCGCCATGCACTTCGCAGATACACAATCTCATATTAAACACGATTAGTAGCTGACCAAAGCATTCCAGTTTTTCGACTAAGGTTGTTCAATCGTACATTCAGATGATACTGGCTACATACAAGAAGGCTAATTACGCAAGATAATGAGTTCTTTCGCCGAACCACTGTTAGAAGAATAGATCAAGGACATCATGAAGTACGCTAGAGTTAAAGACGGTAAAATTCACTACCGAGATTTTATAAAGACCATTCTAAGCGGCAAGCTATAATGATTTTAAATAAGGATCAGAAGAGCATAAACTGCTTCCTGACGTTTCCGATGACTTCGTTGGGGATGACCTTCAAAACGTTGAATCTCACGGTCTTGCAGAGGGGTTTGCACTGTCCAATTACTACGATGTCACCCTCCTTCACTGAGAAGGCAGGAGAGCAGTGCACGGGGACGTTGGTATGGCGCTTTTCGTATCTGTAGTATTTAGGGATGTAGTGAAGGTAATCTCTGCGGACGATGATTGTCCTTTGCATTTTGGTTGAAATGACGATGGCCTTGAGAATACGGCCTCGGATGTTGGTGTTGCTCGTGAAGGGGCATTTCTTATCTACGAAGGTGCCTTCGATGGCCTCCTTGGGAGTTTTGAAGCCCATACCTACAGACTTGAAATAGCGAGTGCGGGTCCTGGTGTTTTTAGTCTTAGCGATGAGCTTCTTGCTGTTGAGGAATACGTTATCCTGTTTCTGGAAAGATCTCTCGTGCTGAGTTGCTCATAGTTATACCTGAATATCGGCCATCTTAGTTATCACAAATAATCGGTTGATTATATTTAATATTTCAGCATATTAATTAGCATGGGCATATTTAATTGATGGTAATAGCGAGTGAATACTTGATTGTAAAATAATAAATTATCTCCTATTTCACCAATGAGAAACTCTGTGATTCTTGTTGCTATGCTTATTTCGGTTGGAATGGCAACTGTAGTTCCGCACGTCGGTAAGATAAAACCGCACGTACCAAATACCTATAGAGTCAACCTTGAAGATCCTTTGTAAAAAAGATGGGAGAAAGTTATTCATGACTACAAGCATGCGCTTGATCTTTTCATGAATTACTTCGAATTACTGCCGTTTCCTAAACCCTTCTGGAAAGCTGTGCAGTGGTATGCTGATAAGGTGTTCTTGCATCAGGACTTTGCAGATGAAGTCAGGGCAATCTCTAAAGTTTCAGGACACCCATTCCCCAAGCTCTTCTTTCTTAACTTTATGTATGAGTTCTCTACGCTTAAATAGTGTTCTGGCATCCTGATTCGAGATCAAAATAATAAAATTCTCCATGGTCGGAATCTTGATTTCTTCATGTGGGACCTACTCGCTAAGCTAGTGGTTAAGGTTGACTACTACAAGTCAGGCAAACCACTCTACAGTATCGACACAGTGGTTGGTAGTGTATTCGCTCTGACTGGTATAAGGTTTGGAGCCTTTGCTATCAATGTAGATACCAGAAAGGTGAAGGGATTCTACCATGACATCGTAAATGTTCTAATGGATAACGCTATGCCTGACGTTTGGCTGCTCAGAAGAGTTTTAGCAGAATAAGATAACTTTAACGATGCAGTGGAAAGACTTAAAACCACTCGGATTGGAGGACCAGTTTATTTTGTAGTTAGCGGACTTAAAGGTAACGAAGGAGCAGTGATTGAGAGAGATTCGGATGGAGTACATGGATTTTACACTCTTAATTCCACCACATGGTTCCTTGTTCAAACAAATTACGATAGAGATCAACCTGATCCCCGCCATGATCCGAGAAGAGTTCCGGTTGAAAATAGAATAAGGGAACGAGGCCAAGGTGGTTTCACTGAGAAGGTTCTTTTTGAAGACTTCATGACAGTGTGGCCTACATTCAATATCGCCACCATAATGACTGCAATTATGATCCCCTCAGCAAGCTATCACAACACGACTGTGTGGTACGCCAGCAATCCAAGTATTGAGTCTTCGATTTGATTTGATAATGGAACTCATGTAGATTGGAATGTTAGGCTGTTAGAACAACTAATTTAACAAATATGAGGTTGCAGTTAAGTATTAAGAAAGATGTGACCAACAGTGTTTTCTAGGTAGTTCTATAATTTAATTTTCATACAAATGGACAGTGATTTCTTTACAGAGCCCTAACCACAGTACCATTCAGGCAGATAGCCTCAACCCATTCAAGAAGACGGCCAAGCGGATGACCAGAACTTCGATGAATTTGATAGCTCTGTCCCTGTTCAAACATAAGCACCACCTCAGGTCCTAAACTTCTCTACTCCAATAGTGCAAATACCCGTAGAACCATAGATGTTTGAAGCATCAGCCTAGGATAACGAAATATTGGATAGGGTTCGAAGAGAGTAAGAGCTAGTAAAAGAACGGCTGATTGCTAAGGCAGTATGGTATTATGGAGATGTAGAAAGCATAAATGTAGCTCAAACAGCAGAGGAAGGATAAAGCTCGCTAGCAGCTAGGTCGGTTTATGGCGTAACTATTGATTTAAGGGTAGAGAGCGTTAAAAGCAGGTGGAACAATTACGTGTAAAATATCGAGGACTGCAGAACTAAAGACTAAACAATAAGGAGTATGTAAGTATTGAGTTAGATAGAAAAATTCCTGGTAGAAGGTGGCTGACAATATTGCTGTTAAGTAGGGCTAATATCCTGGTACGAAGGATGTTTCTCGTATGCGCCAGGCTATCATCAACAAAAAGCAGGATGACATATGATGTGCTTCTAGCAATATTAATTATCAAGTGGAGAAGATGAGGCGGATGTCGTAAAATAACTTATGTGTTGAATTGAGAAGTTACTGAAGATATTTGATAATTATGGTAAACAAGTATATAGTTAGATTGTGATGAAGAAAAAGAGAATAGAGAGCTTCGTGATTTCACTAAATGAAGAGCTAGGAGAAGGATCTTTTGGTAAGGTTTATAAGGGGGTGAACTAGTAAAGCAAGCAGGTAGTCGCGATCAAGGTGCTGTCTAAGAAATTAAGTAATGGTGAGAGTAATGATAGTCGACCAAGATGAGTATGTAAAAGATGCTCTCATCTCTGAGATTAAAATCATGCGCAGGCTTAAAAGCGAGTACATAGTGGGATTCGTCGATATTATGGAGACTCCCAACAACTACTACGTGGTTCAAGAGTTTTGTAATGGAGGAGACCTAAGAGTAGCGATAAAAAAAAATAAGAACTTTCCCGAGGCCCAAGCTCTTGAGTACCTGGAGCAGATTCTAATGGGATTTCTGTAACTCATAGAGAACAGCGTCATCCACAGAGATGTGAAGCCGTAAAATATTATGGTTCACAATGGCAAACTAAAGCTAGCTGACTTTGGCTTTGCGAAAAGTGTTATAGGAAGAAACCACATGCAGAAGAGTATGGTTGGTACCCCACTTTATATGGCGCCACAAGTTCTTAAAAGGTAAAAATATACATCTAAATGCGATATTTGGGCTATTGGTGTTATCTTTTATGAAGTAATACATACTTAATTTAGATGCTCTATGGCTGTCTGCCTTGGACAGGGAAATCAGAGTATGAACTGGTAACCAACATAATGAAGAAATAGCTAACATTCCCACCAACAACTCCAGTATCTGCAAACGCTATTTAATTTCTTAAGGGATGCTTAAAGGAAGAGGAGGCTAAGAGGCTGGGTTGGCAAGAGGTTTACGAGCATCCTGTATTCGGAGGAAGATTCTCACAGTTTACATAGAAAAATAAAAAGTTATCTGAAAAAGCTGGATATGTCATAAATAAACTTCGTTTGTAGATCCACTCTCAGAATATAGACATGTAGAAGCTATTCAATAGGCTCAAGTACTCGAAGGCAACTTCCCTTAAAAAGGAGTAGTTCTTCAGTCTGCTGCGTACACTGGATTCAAAGATTGACGAGGCAGAGTCCCAGTATGTTTTTGAAAAGTTTGATGCTGACGGCAACGGGACTATTTAACTTGAATAGTTTAAGCAAATGTTGGTAGAGAATGGTGTTCGTATGTCGAATAGATGTCAAATAAAAAAGAAGACTACGATAATAGAAGAGGAGGGCTCGAACGACCAAGATGAGTCTAAGATTAACGAAATAGTGATTAAGCTAAGGGAAAAGATCGAGGCTCACAAGCTAGACCTATTTACGGTGTACGACTCTTATGACAAGAATAAGGATGAGTCTTTAAGCTTTGAATAGTTTGTAAAACTGCTGTCAAAAATTGATAGTTCGTTGACGCCTTACGAGCAAGGAATTTGTTTTTAGAAGTTCGACATAAACGGAGATAAGAAGATAAGTTTTGAGTAATTTTACAAAACTATCTGTAAGATCGCTGGTTAGCCTTCTGCTTCGATACCAGGACGCAGAAAAAGCAAAATATCAATATCGTGATGTTTGTTCTGCTTTAATAAAGTAAAATGCATTTAGATGGATTCCAGTAATATCCGAAAAACATCTTAAATTTATCCATCTAACAACGCATACATACATTCCCTCATTTACGCTTTCTCATCTCTATATTTAGATTAGTTCTTGCAGTCAGAGCTAAAAACGGGGCACTTAGACCTTGCATTTAAACTAATATATTTATTTGCATGTACAACTCATACAACCCTCTGGATAATTACAGTGGATCCTCATCGCTAGGCTACACTCCGCCTCTCAACTCTTATGGTACTGGGTATGGAACGTCTGGAAGTAGCACAGGATATCTCGAGTCTTCTTCTTCTTTCAACTACACCCGAAACAATGCAATTGTCGACAACTTAGATCGTCCAAATTACAAATTCTCGAAAAGTGGGTAACATTTTGGCATGCCCGAATCCTATTCAAAACCTGATACTATGTTCATGGGTGGAAATGAAAGACTAAAATCGTTTACCCCTACCATGACTTCTACTGGAGAAATGAAGAGAAGTTTCTGTGTTGGTGACAACTATGGCATCTCAGACCCAGTGTCCTCTTCAATCAGGAATAGAAAAACCACCCTTGATTCTATGCATAGCAAACCATCAACATACGCTTCTCAATTTCTAGGGTCAACATCATCTTCAAGTAAGCTCGGAGGGTTTGGTGGGTTAGAATCTTTTGGGAGGATGGTTCAGGAAAGTCCAGCAAGTATGGACCCGCCCGTTCGGGGTGGATATGGAGAGAGTGAATTCTCAAACAACATAAATTTTAATGAACCTGTAAATAGGCCAAACTTTACAGGTAAAGGACAATTAGATTTTGGGAAGCCTTTTGGCCCTAACGATTTAAGATCAACAGGATCAAGCAGTAATCAGTAGCCATTAGTGGATATAGTAGTATCGCCTCCAGGTTTAGAGCTTCACAAAGTAAATAGCGAGACAGAGATTAAAAAGAATCCTAACCCTCAAGCTAATAAGCATTTTAACATGAACTTTGGAGCGAAAAATGATCAAAAGAAACAAATGCCCCTAAGTTTTGGATCTTCGCAACCTATGCCGACCCCCAATAATGCACCGAACACTGAACAACCTAAATCAGCGGGGACGGCGCAATTTAAAAAGAAAATGATTATTAGCAAAGACAACGCTGTCAATCCGTAACATCGTATTTAATATAGGGAGCTTCGGTTAACAGGCGGAGAGGAAAAGGCACTGAAACCTGAGAGTAGCAGCCAGCCTGTATAATCGAAGACACCAGGTCGTAGATCGATGAAGGCTCCTTGTAAAGAAGACTTCGTGGTAGGTAAAAAGCTAGGGAAGGGTAAATTCGGAGATGTGTTTATTGTAAAGAACAAGGAAGTAGGATTTATTTGTGCCATGAAAGTAGTATCCAAGGCTCATCTTACGGACTAAAAGCTCCAGAACCAATTTATTAGAGAGCTTAAGATACAAATGTATCTCACTCACCCCAACACGACCAAACTCTTTGGATTTTTCCATGATCACTAGAACTTCTATCTACTGATTGAGCTTTGCTGTGATGGTATGCTGTTCAATATTGTGAAATCGAGGAGGAGAATACCTTAAAGCTAAGCTAAGGAACTGATGAGGCAAATCTGTAAAGGAGTAGACTACCTTCACCATTCTAATATTATTCACCGCGATCTTAAATTGGAAAACATTATTATGGAGATGGTAATATCTAAATTTATGCAGGGAGTGGCTAAAATATGCGACTTTGGGACATCGGTGCACAACCAAGATGAGTTTAGAACAACTGTAATCGGAACTCCAGTGTACAAGCCTCCGGAACAAATCGAGGGGAACAAATATGACGATAAGGTCGATATATGGGCACTGGGTATAATATCCTATGAGATGCTGGTGGGGAAGCACCCTTTTAAAATAAATTAGCAGAAGGACTTGCAAAAGATTGTAAGAATAAATTAATGTAGTGCCAATAGTAGGTCGTATTCCCAGAATACGTGCAGATATCTGATACAGCAAAGGACTTTGTGTTAAGTATATTGAAGAAAAACCCTGAGTAAAGGCTGGATGTAGAGAGAATGCTCGCCCATCCTCACTTAAAAGAATAGAAAGAGCAACCGAAGTTCTAAATTCCGAATTTCTTATGATAGGTGTTATAATAATAATACATTCGACTCTATTATTATCAACAATCTTCTCGACCCTCCTTATGTGTTGTGAATAAAGTACGAAGTGAGTCTGAATAATAGTGCGATTAAAATGGAAGTTAGAAACAAGTTGGCCAGCACCAAGTAATTGCGATTGAAAATAACATAGATAATGTTAGGATTATAGTTTTTTAATTATCTATGGGAAGTCGCCCAGTTGTCAAGAGGTAGCCAATTCCTGACGACGTCTTTAAAATAC
>JAOXNN020238582.1:0-10895 GCA_028571205.2 Hydropsyche betteni
TTCAAATTCTTAATTCCCTTAAATCACTATCAACCTACTACCCAATAAATTGCTTCTCTAGTGGGCGATAACAAAATCACATAGAACCAGCTGATTCAACTTTTGAAATAGCCGAACCCAAACTCCAAGCCTCTGTTTAATGTAAAGATTGACAGAAGATATTCCTCAGATAAAATGAGCTCCTAGCCTCTGAACTTCCCAATACTATTGAAAAATATTGGACATTTGAAACATTTAACAGATAGATGGGATAATAAGGGTGCTGCTTTCAGAGAGTGCGCTTAGAAGTGTAATTTTCTGGCATTATGGACTGGGTTAGAAACGAGAAAATCAAAAAATAAGTAAAGCATATGAAAAATATCAAGTATAGAATCATAACCTAGAGGTTTTAACAGCTTTCTGCCACTTCAACCTCATCTTATTCTTAAAATACCTTTGGTTTGCTCTGTAAAAGTTACAAAATCGTCGTTTCGAGGGTCTCACTATCTACTCTATTTTGCTTTATTCCGCTACTTCCTAGATTCCTTCATCGATTTTAGCCACATATTCAACCACAGGCAACTCTTCAACTATTAACTGGTCGAAGAGAAGGCTACACGTAAGGAAGGGTGAATTTTCAACTAAATTGTTCGATACAACCTATTGCTGTATCCCAACGAACACACTGTTTTGTGTCCAGAAGCCACTACCAGAAGGCTTGAGTGCTTCATTTTGAAGAAGAGAGAACTACTGATTCATCGATTAATTACAAATTAATATACACACAGCCCGTTGAAATATGTAAATACTCGACTTACTGATAATTATTCAATTGGGGTCCTACAAGTTACCCTCAGTTGTACACCCTCACTAATTTTATTTCCATACCAAATTTAATTGATAACAACGGATTGGATTGGAGAAACCCTTGGATACTTGGAATTACCAAATAACTGTATTTCGAAAATATTGGTTATATCAGTGAGGGCGCTTCCGTTTAACGGGGTAAAATCTCAAGTTGAAGAGGATGTAATCTCGCTAAACCGATGTTTCAAACTTGTGTTGATTAGTGTACTAAAAAGAGCTGCCGTTCAGCGATTTTCATCTTCTCAGCTAAAACTAGTTAAAATCTGTTTTCAAACTTTCACTCCAACTCATTAACTCTGTTGAGTAAATGTGTGTTGATACTTATTTGTAGCCGCTCAAAGCATTCGTTAAATACCTGGCTGGTATATGTTGTATATAAAAATTAACACTTTGTAACTAGTTCAAAATCGTATTCTTTTCGTCACATAAATAATTGTTAGCATACTAAGCCAGTCACCACCGAAAATCCATTTCAAATAGTTAAATGTAGTGTCATTTTTCTTGCGAGGCTTTGAACTTCACGATGCTGACCCTTGTGATCTCCTCGTAGATCTCCACCACCTCCTTGTAGTTCGCCTTCTTCGCCGTCGAGCACACTGACCGCAGCTTCCCCTTCAGCCGCCTCAGCGTCTCGTTCTCGTCGATCAGGATCTTTCTGTTGAGCCCCGGCGCCTGGAAGAAGATCACGTCCGACTTCTCCAGCGCCTCCTGGTTCTGGTCCAGAATGTTGTTGATGTTCTCCTGGTGCTTCTTCTCCTGGTCCCTCCTGATCTCAGAGCCGATCGACTGGATGTTCTTGCCAGAGCACCGGTCCTTGTTGAGCTGGCGACCGCCCTGCTTCTTCCTGCAGACGTACTTGTGGTCGGACTTGTGCAGGATGCAGCGCTCCTTCTCGAAGACTGCCATCGAGAAGTAGCCTCCGAAGCACAGAATCACGCTGACCCTCTTCAGCTTGGCGATGCTCTCCACTCCGATCTCCATGTGCTCCAGCTGCTCTGCCTCCTTCTCCATCTTCTTGCTGCCGATGCTGCTCAGGATGTCGATCTGTCGCTGCTTCAGACTGGCAGGCGAGCTGAAGTCGTAGTTGGAGGTCAGCGAGTCTCCCTCGTACAGGCTGTTGTAGATCTAGGAATCCTCTTCCTCCTCCTCGAACCCTCCCTTCTCGTAGTCCAGCGAGCGGTCGACCAGAGACCGGTTGATCATGAAGGCGTCGTCATCGTCTGTCTTGTTGACGAAGTAGGCGTAGATGCCGGTCTTGAGCTTGTTCTCCAGCTCGGTGTTCCCGACAGCTGGGTTCTTGACGTACTTGTAGAGCTTCCTGGTGTTGAGGATGTCGGCAGGACACTTCCAGACGGGCATGTAGGTCAGTGTGCAGTTGCCGAGCTTCTCGTATGTGATCTGGGCTTATGGCTTCTGCTTCGGAGGCTTGGCCTAGCTGGCCTTGCCGCCCTTGGTCTCGGCAGACTCCGGCTTGAGGTTCCTTTCTGGTCTGTACTTGCCAGAGAGCAGCTGCCTGCACTTTCTGGAGGCCATGGACAGTCTGCATAGGTCGTAGTTATCGAGGAGCCTGACCAGCTGCTGAAGCGGGCTCTTGTGTTTGAGGACTTCGACGAGTGTTGTTGTACTTTACATGAATTATCTTTGATAAGCAGTCTGGCAGCTGTATAAACTCACATTATGATGAATGCCGGTAAATCGTAAATCGTGAATCCATTTGTAAGTTTTAGTAAGTGATTTAAAAGTAAGTCACAGGATATAAGAAAGTGTATCAAAAGTTTCCAAATTAATGATTTTGGGAATAGTATTTATAATTTTTGAAACCTAACTCTCGTACATGCTCACTCACTCAAGTTAGAGTGATTAACCAATCGTCAAGGACGATCTAGCCATGAAGCGCAACCCCGCTAATAATGTATGCTGATGTCAAGCGAAGAGACCTAGCGTATGTTAAATAAAGACAAAAGGCACCAATGTTTGGTCAAGCATCTATGCTGGTTCTCATTAATGCTTCTAAATACTGATTTAATAATATTTAAGTTTGGTTATTGATGAAAACCCTGTCGATCCTGTTTCTAATGCTGATGATGATCCGTCCTATTCGTCTCTACAAGTTATTCTACTGTACCCTGATAGCTGTGCCTATGATTTACTTGGAGGGTTGGAGAAATCGTCCCAAGGTCTTTGCCGAATTCTATGGTCTTTAGTAATAAAAGAAGAAATAAGCTGAATAGGCACTCACCAACTTCATCTCAAGCTAATAGCTCAAGCGCACCGACGGTTCTTAGGTTTTACTTAAGGATTTCTAGCAATAGTTTATCTTACTTGTAAAGTGCGACCATGGAGACAAAATTGGTGCCCTCCGACGCAACTTATAGGATAGCCTCAGCAACTACGATCATCAAATCGTTATTATTCTAGATGGAGGGCGACTCGACGAATAGTACAGGAACAGCATTGAGAAGAACTTTTTCGATGGTTATTAGTATCTGCTTGGCAATCAAAAATCAGAAGGATAATTGCTGCAAAGCAATACCCTCTACCTAATCCATAACCCTTCCCAAAAACTCCTGTACACTGCTGGTATCTCCTAGTAGATGAAAGGCCTATCCAAAACCCTCAGATTGCGAATGAACAAAATACTTGATATGAAGTTTAGCAGTAGTTTCAGAGGTCTTAGCTCTAAAGCCATGTGATGTAAACATAAAGATTTATACCTTATAATAGATTTATGTCATCTAAACTCGACATTGAGAAGTCAGTGTCAAAACTCACCTCCCGATCGGAGATACTTGCGGCTTTAGGGATAGTGGCTGTGGTGGGAGTAGGCCTCTATGCTATCCTGGGGTACTCCTCGAGATGCAAACATTGTAAAAGCTGGTTCTGCGTGGAGGAGACAGACCGTACAACCCTAGAAGAGAAAACACGCATGAAGGAGAACTAGAGTCTACATATGTCATCAAGCTTGAATTTAAGCAGGTCAAAGGAAGACGAGTATGTCATATAAAGGGTGTTAGTGGTGACCAAAAAATGCGGGAAGTGTAATAACACCTGGAGTGAGGAGTCAACTGAGATAGTGTGAGTGTATATATTTTGCAATTCAGATGAAGGATTTGGAGTAGTCTAATCATAGTATCAAAATTTAATAGAAGCACTAAATAATAAATTAGGAGTCTGCTTCGATCAGATTCTAACATTAGCTAGTACTGAGTATATGTTACCATAGCCTTATATAACCATCGACTATTTGATAACTGAAGCTGATGCTCATATTATTTAGAATTATACGAGTAGTCAAATGATATCATCAATATAGTTTATTTGATGAACCCTTAAGAACCTCAGAAACACATTCGAAGAATAAGAAAACTAAAGTCGGCCACCTCCTGCCCCTACTTCACCTAAGCTAAGTACCCCTTCAATTATCTCAGAGTCAACAGCTGTGTCGCAGTTGTTCACAATCAAGACATACATTTGGCAGAACCTTTTTATTTCAAGCCTATGCCTCCACCTCAAAATAAAAGCACCTACAGATAGAGCTGGTATAAGTAACCACATCCTTTACCTAGGTATAGCTATCGTCCGAAGTCTGTAGGAACCCTGTCGATGAAAAAGAAACCACTTGTACCTTACGATCCCTACCATTCTCGGTCAAGGATGAGCCCCACCCCAATCCTTGTAGCAAACTCTGAAGGAGCAGGATTATTCTCGGTGAAGAGAGCCCTATCTCCCAAATAAATAAAGGAAAGTTACACAACCTCCTACCAATAGTTCTTTAAGTTACCTCGTACATGTCGCAAAAAGGCTTTCGATCGATTTTCAAAATGTCGACAGCTCCTTTGACCATACCCAACTTCTAATGATTGTAATATTATCTTTGAAGTAAAGTAAAATTACTGGAGTATAAACTGTTTAAGGTATATAAGTTTTATAATATCAAATGGCGAGTGGTCTTACAGACGAGAAGATTATGTCTGTTGTCAATGTACTATTTGTTAAATACGATACGGACAACAGTGGTACACTGGAGTCCAACGAGGTTAGAAAGCTCATTCAGGACATCTTCTCCAAAACAGGAAAGTATGCGAATGATTCGGATGTACTAAGGTTTCTGCAGAGTGTAGACTAAAACAGTGATGGAAGGGTGACTCGAGATGAGCTATTCAAGGCATTCCGACTGGCTGCCAGTTCTGCATTTAGCCAAAGCTGATAACTTAATTTACATATATTTTTCTATTAACGTTCGCTGCCTCCGGACAGTTTAGTTGTGGTTGGACAGTACAAATAGAACAATATGGAGCGAACTAAAGCACCGCCTATTTAAATTCTTAGGCATACGATATTTTAGTTTGGGGAATTAGCTGAAAATAGACCTGCGGTCTGAAATAAATAAATTAGTTCTCTAGGGTTGGTCAATTAGTAAGCTGAATGAGCATTAGAAAATTCAAATGTATTGCTTGAAGGGTACGGACCACATACTTGCACTTAAATTATTCCTTATTTTCTTCTTTCTTCTGGATATGTTCTTTATGTTCCATGCAGGAAAGTAGTGTTTCCAGAAGCTGTATTTATCAGCATCGAAATTTTAGTGCTTATCAAGATCAGCACTGAAAACAGTCGGAGATACACTATACTTTGTGCAGAAAGATTTATGTGTTTGAAAGGTGGTAGAGCCATCCTTCCCAAAATTCTGTGCCTAAGCGTCTGAATTCTAATGTTAGTAGCTAAGGTTGGGAGGAGGTGTACTGTTTCCAGCATTTACCTCCGATAACGGTCTATACTTTTACTTCTCCTGCCGCTCGTAGGATTGTCTGGCACACCTATTAAGATTGGATTTGATATTTTTGAGCATTACTATTGATTTGAGTGGTTTGTAGTGGAGTTTGGGGCAGTCGAACTTATAATGTCTGGAGGTCCTGCAAAAGCTGCATGGGTTAGCCTATTCCTCCTGATGTTTGTCCCTACTTTCGCAGAAGCTCTCGTAACTAGCTGTATCGTTTCTCAGTAGATCTTTTAAATCTTCATTCTAGAAGTAGTAAAGCAGACTGTAGGATATGGATTTGATGTCGAAGTTCAAACGCTTGGATTTTATGAACCCACAACTTATCAGTTTGGACTGACCATTCTACTGAACCTCTATCATCTCCATCAATTTTTTCTTTTTTGAAGTTTTAGAATCGAATAGACCAAGGGCTCCTTTCGCCAGTATCAGACATTTGATCTCTTCATTCTCCTTCAATATATTCTATTAGGGATACGTTATTAGCTTATTAAGTTTCTCGGCAACCAGTAATCTAGATTTAAGAGTGATATTCCTAAAGAATGGCAAGTGATTTACAAGCACTCTGTTGACTGTCCTCAAGTATTCCGACTTTAGATTCTGTGGGATGATTGACAGAAGGTTGTCCTGCTCCTGGTAATTAAACTGATTACGAATTTCAAAAGAATATTCTATGAAGTTCCTTATTTTATTCTCAAGCTCTATCTTCAAGTTACCTCCTGACGCCATCGACTGGAATGTTTTTAAATTACTGGTTTTCTCCAGGCTCTGTTCATGCAGACGGTTGATCAGTGTCCCCACGCAGTTAATGTTGTAAGCTAAACTTATGCAGCTTATCATTTCGATGAAAATCAGGCAGATGGCCTCTTAAGTGTTTGTTGCGTAGAGATCTCCAAAACCAACGGTCAACATGATGGTAGTTCCCCAATAATACCCCCAAATGTACTTGGTGAGCCAGTCTGCTGTTTGAAGATTGCGCATTTGCAGCCAATTAACGCTGGAATTAAGACCTGCCATTCCGTTAAGCAAAAGCGACAGGAAATGTGCGAGAGTGAAGTTTGTAACGAATATCCAGAACAATCTCCAGTATTGTTCTCGATGGAAATTTCTGATGAACATGTTTTAGAGAGTTTGCACACATTCCATCATCTTGGGTATTTTGAACAGAATAATCCAACGGAGGTACTTAGTAATGGGACGGTACTAACTCTCTAAGTCAAAGACAGCCACTAGTGTAATACAAAGATCGAAAATAAAATTGTTCCGCAAATAGCTACTGCTAATCTCCCACATGTGGACCAGAGGACGGCCATTTTCGTATCTCTTGACTGTAAGTTTATTGACGACTTCTAATGCTGAAGAAGTAACAAAAAACACCTGCAGATAGTCAATCATAGTGGAATTTTAGGTGACTTATTAGAAGGTGAAACTAAGAGAGCTAACCAAAATCTGAGAGAATGTTTTAAGGATTGCAATCAGGCAGTAGAGGGTAGCCGCAAACCCAGTGATTGAAAAACCTTCGACAGACTTCCAACGGGATTCTAACTTCGAAGTATGATTCAGAAAACCTAACACTTAATTAGAAGGTCTATTGCTAGTGTAGTTCTGTTGTATCTTTTCGCAGAAGTTGGCTGTCAGATTGTACATTTTCGACTTGGTGAGAAGGTCCTTGAGTTTATACTCCATCTTCCGACGACATCTGACATTTTTGTTGCTCAGTTTAGAAAAGTCCACTTTTTCAATGAGGTCTGTAGCAGCCAAATTTGTAGTTTATCGTTGGTTACTAATTGCCTAGCGTTCCTGCCTTCCCATCTAACTTAAGTACGCATTCAGTTGTGAGGTTTTAATCGGCTGTTCGTTATCTTCTGAAAACATTAACAATAATATTCTTGTTAAGGTCTATTTAATTTCCCTGAAATTTATGATCAGATTTTATTAAATTAACCTAACGATCCTTCCTTTTTCTATTACTTTAATTAGTTGCTGTAGTTAAATTGTTTCTTCTATGTTATATTCTTCAAAGAACCTTATTTCGCCTGTAATTTAACATTGCTTCTGTTGACACAACCGAGTGTTTGTAGGTTGTATGTAACACTAAGCATTCTACTCAAATTTCTTATAAATATTGTTATTCATATTGCTGTGGCTGCTCTATAACCCACCTGCAATCATCTTAACTCTGCGTTAGATCATTCAGAAAAAGCATTTCAATATGATATTCTAACTCATCTGCTAAAACGAACTATCAATAACGCTGGTTTACCCTTGAATGTAAATTGAAATACGATTAACTTTACCAAACTACGTAATTATGTCTTACATGTCTAATACGTTCTTACGTGTTATGTCTTTATTAATATGAGATTCCCATCGTATTTTCTTACATTGCTCCTAATTCCACTGGTACTATGTAGAAAGTTCTAGCTTGAATTCAACAACATTCATAATGGTTTCAAGTACAATCTGAAAGGCACCTACGAAATAGATGTAAGAACCCTCAGTCTCAATATCGAAGTATCGATACGATTACCTAGAACTAAACTGATCAAAACTTTGATGAGCTAAACCAAATGGAAACGACCGTTCTCCTGAGAGAGGCCTCTAGTAATTCCGCTAAGCTGGTATTCTCATAACTGCTGTTAATTTCAGAAGACGTGGAGGATGATGTGGCATCCCTAATCTACAGCTACTCCAAAAGTAACGAAACCATAACATAGAGCCAAGTATCGCAGTTACTCTCTACATCAATAAAGGAGATTTAAAATACATAAGGAAACTAAGCTAAAGCAACGAACTTTGAATAGATCTACAGACAGTATTATCATTTGGGGAGTTTTTGTTTGGAGTTCGTGATGAACGCCTTGTAGTGAGTCAGTCCTTCACTCCACAGACATTTGTTCATTTAAATACTCTTTAAGGGAATGGATTTCTTGAGGATTTCCCATTTTGTATTTTAAGGACTTCGGCTGATGGAAGATGTTTCTGTGGTGGAGTTGGAAGACTTTCCGTAGATACTTTGAGGCCTGGATTTGGATTAGGATGATTTAAGTCTGCTGAGCATCCATTTGTAGTCGGAAATATCGTTGTTCTTGGTCTATAACTCTGACACTAGCTGCTTCACCTGTATTTAGAGCTAACTCAGTGCAGATTACTGTCCCTCTATTCTCTATTGCAGAGAAATCTTCTCTTGGAGTACGTCATTATGGTACTTCTCCTGTTCTCTTTTGCTATTTTACAACTAAGCCCTCAATTCCATCATCTCCAGTCGACTTCCTGACGATTCCTTCTCTAACTACCCAACTCTAATACTCTTACGGTTGAATTAAACCTGCAACCCAATGTTTACTTCTCTTTCTGCAGCTAACTCCTTGTCAAGCTGGTTAATTCTCTATCGAAGAAAGGCAATTTAGTGGGTAAGGACATTTAAGTCTTCGAAGTACCACTTAGGTTTGAATATGCCATCCAAAGATTGCTGAGTAGGTTGCTATTGGTGTAGGATTATGTCCATAATCGGTGTTTAGGGTTTGGTTGATGCAAGCTTACTGTAGGGTATAAGCAGTTGTTAGTAATTCATGTAAAACCAAATTTAAATTTGAATTATGAGTCAATCGTTAATTAAATCCAAGTAGCTCTTGCTGAAGTTACGTTAATATCATAAATTAATTTAATACTTAGTGTGAAAGTAGCAATCTCAATCACCATAATATCGGAGTATGGGTTGAAGATATTTATTTAAATGAAGCCAATTATTTAGTTGGAGATAAATTTAATTGACGATGAATTTAGCTTCACTCACTCTTAAACCCTCTCCGAACTGTTCTGACTGTTCTCCCTGCACTTACGTTCCCTCCCAAACGCCTACTATCCTTCAATATAAACTACACTAATCAAGCTAGGTTAATAAAGTTGACGAAAATAAATCTGAATCATTCGCAATAGATGTGAGTAGAATTAGTCTGCGACTAGAGTAGACAAATGAAAGCTAAATCCATGTTCTCTCATAACTGACAGACATCTATATTGATTAAAGTAAACTGAAGTGTCCGCCAATCAGTTCAAAGCCTCATCTGGTAGGTATGTAGTGTCAACTGACAAAAAAATATTAGAAAGTCATTAAGACTAACTTTAAGCTGATTAAAAAGGCACTAGTCGAGAGTATTTAACACAAATTAAGGGTAGATGACTCTATGTAGTAGGTTAGAACCTCTCATTCCCTCCAAAAGGACAGCACAAGACTTGGCAGTACCCATGTTCTAAATTTTGGTTAGTTGGAACGCAGGCTTTGTCGAATATAATATTTATTAGAACCATCCAGCAACTCAGTATTCAATTCCTGCTGATCCTATGTATTCATCCCCTAATTGTTGATGCAAATATTTTCTTCTATTAGGCTTCTGAATGGAAGAAAACAGAATGTTCCATTTTTCAATTTAAATGTATTTTTTCCATGTTCCATTGTATTCTCATATGAAAAGACTCATCTTAGGCATAGTGCTTCTTGGTATCCTTACATTTGCTCAAAGCGAATAGACAGGTTAAGACATTTATGGTTCCTCCAAACCTCCGTCACTTCGAAGACCTGCAGGCTCTCCAAGTGCTGGTGCATTCAATTATGGGTTTGGTCCCAATGGTTATTCTTCCAGCTACTCGCTATCAGGTTCTAGGGGTTATGGTCCTGGCTTTGGTTACGGACCAGGATTCGGACAAGGATTTGGACCCGGATATGGACCAGGTTTTGGACCTGGTTTCGGACCAGGTTTTGGTCCAGGACCTGTACCGGTACCTGTGCCTGCACCTGTGCCAGTACCTATTCCACCCCCTGCTCCTCAAGTGGCTGTTAAACCTGAGCTTCCTGGAGTTCCTATTGTGGGTCATGCCGTTGGATTTAGTCTTGGTCCTCTGAGACTGGGAGTGAACACAGGAATGGAATGGGGAGGATCAAGTGTTCCAGCAGGCTACGTAGCGAACACCAGAACCTTCAGAGGTTACTGAACACCCAACCACAAACTACTAAATGTGCTTGAAACTTTTTGGCACTAAATTTACCATAACTCAATTAGTTAGATATTTGTCCATACTGAGTGCAGCTGGAGTTGCCTATTGAGCTGCTTAATGGTTTATTATTGAAAACTTATTTAATCCGAATGTCTAATAACAGGGAAGGACAGCAACCTCACACCTCCACAAGCACACCTCATTAACCTAAATTCGATAAGTCATTGCTGAACGCTCCTGAGAACTTAAAACCCATACCTGCATACAGTCCTCGAAG